>MQRK01249442.1:0-13405 GCA_001938485.1 Girardia tigrina
TCATTGGGGATAATGTTTTTTTTACAAAATTTAATATAAATTTAAACAAAATTTAACATAAAATTTAACAAAATTTTTTAAAAAAAAGCTTGTAATATTTTAAATTTGAGGAAATTTTGATACTTATTAAATTATTAAATTAATTTTATTAAATTAATTTATTAAATTAATTTTGATACTTATTAAATTATTGACTAAGATTAAATATAAATTTGAGGTTAAATAATATGCCCCAAAAAACGAAACATAATTGTACTTTTTGAATAAAAACACAATATAAATAATATGTAATAGTGTAATTATCCTAAAACTTGTCCCAAAAACCAAAATTTCCCCAGAAATCAAGGTGCCCCACCATAAAGAATGCCCCGGAAACGAGGGTGGACTGTATTCTCATTAATTCATACCATTGATCATGAATGTCTTCACAAATTTTAGTAAGTGCTGAAATCTTGTCAGTTTCTTTCATACGCAATCTCTGATCGGGAATCTTTGCATGATTATCTTCAAATGTCTTTATAAAATAATCCACATTAAAAATATAGCCAAACGGCAAAGTTATCTGTTCTTTTAAATTAGACATTCAATTTCAGTTAATGAAAAGAAATTGATATCGCCAACAAATTTTTTATTTTTATATCAATCATATAACCATAATAATTTGTTTAAACAAACGACTTCAATTAACAAAATTTTTAAAATCCAAATATACATATTTATATATATATAGATGTTGTATTAATAATTTTTATTAAAACATTTTTGACATAAATCTAATTTTTTTATTTTCCAGTTTTTTAATAAAATTTTTAATTCATTCTGAAACAGATGTTATAATTCAAAACAATAAAATTTTATTAAAGATCATTGTTAGAGAATGATATAGAAATTTTTTAATTAATAATATTTCACGAAATGATTAAATATTTGATAATATTATCGTAATTTAAAATTGATGAAATTTATTACAGACAAAATTTTTAAAATAAAATAAAATATTAATATTGAAAGTATTTTTATTTATACTGATTTAAGATTTATAAAAAAATGTTTCTCAAAAAAATAAGTTTGTTTTAATATTAGTTTAAAGCATTTGTTTGTATTGTTAATAAAATTTGAATGTCTGAAATAACTTGTAACAAAAGTTCCGAGGATGTTCCAAGAACATCTAACAGAAACATATATATTTGAAGAATATATACACAAAGGTCAAAGAAAAGCGATTGAAAGAAGGATTAGTATTTTGGTAATAGTAGTAAAGAAGACAATTTTATAACGATGTATATTTTAAGCAGTTTTGCAAAGAATAAAGGTCAAATTCCACTGTTCCTTTGAAAGATCGCTTAAGAGTAAATAGCTTTACGACTAACTGGAATTCTAGTCCCATTGAGAAGTACTTACCTTTCCAAAACCAAAAGTTACGAAAATCCGATTTACTAGACCACAATAATCTAATTTATATTTTGTCGAAAGAATGACTCTTTTCCCAGTATTTTAGATACAAATTATGAACAACATCTGTCAAGTTAAGTTAATTAAAACAAATTAACGACAAAATGCAATCAAGATAGTCTCAGATTTATCGTCAAACGACTTATGAAAAAGCAATTAAAGATGCAAGGCAATCAGTAGTAATAATAATTTCTAAATTATTTCATTAATTGTTAATTAATTTATTGGTCATTTTAGATTAACACATAAACCACATAGAATATGTGAATCATCCTATACAACATTTTTAGAATCTCAAATAACAGTTCATAAAAGTATCTGAAAAACATTTAAAGATAATATTAGCATATGCCAATAAATGTATAATTTATTTTATTATTTTATGTTTTCAAAAGGATTTTCCCTTGGAATTTTAGTGTCTTTTAAGCTGTACAATACCTTGTCGTCTCCCGGACAGTTGGTCTACTTCTTCTCTTTTATGAGTCAATCTTATCGTAATTTATACTTTTAGAAGTTCTGAGTTAGAATAGACGTAAAAGGATTTGAATATTTTTTTTCTTGATAAAAGATTTAATAACTATTTTTTTCAAAAACTCGGTTGGTGTACTTTTGAATTTTAACAGGTAAAGAGGAAACAGAAAAGAGGAAATTCATTCACTTTAACTTGAGTTAAGATGACTTCAAGATTCAGTTCAAGCATTTTAAAATTATTAGGAGTGTCAATATTGATAAAATCACGTTATCCAAAATAAATGTTATAGCGGTATTCTCCATTACTATGCTTAAGGTTTTCGATTGAACTAATAAAACATATAATATATATTAAAGTAGTACAAATGCAGAAGACCAAGACCATCTAATAATTACTGGGAAATTGTTGAAATATATTATTTTTTGTTATTTAGTGTTGTACTTTGTATATTAAAACAAGACCTGTATAAAAATATTTCTATTCATCTATTCTAAATTGTTCTTAAAATTGTATTTATGAACTCTTACGCCTGAAAGTGGTTCTTTGAGTAAAGTTAGGATATTTAAAATTATTTTTTACTAGAAAAAAGAACTGTCATATAAGACGGGTGAGCCGAAATTTCGACTTTGAAAGTTTCTGCTTTAATTTTTAAATCTTAATTATTATAATTTATTATTTATTATTTCATTCAGTCAGTTAAATAGGCTCCCAGAGCCTTTCGGCAAAGGCGCTCTACAGACAGAACCACCTCGATGCGGACTATGCAGAGTTATCTCAACTTTACGCGGATTCACTCACTATTCCTCCACTATTTCGCATTTCGGGGCTGTCCATAAATGATGTCACTCGATTTTAGCAGATTTCCGACCCCTCCTCCCCTTCATCCAATTTCATCACAAAAAGCCTGACCCTCCTAACACCATCGTCAAACTTTGTCACAGAATATATAGTCAAATATATAGTCAAAAATATAGTCAAATGGCAAAGTTAAATTTAAAGTTCTTTTAAATCAGACATGAATAATTTTTCGTTAATAATTAAAAAAATCAATATTCTTTCATATATCTTTTATTCGTTACCAAAATTTTATTATAT
Source organism: Girardia tigrina (assembly GCA_001938485.1). Classification (NCBI taxonomy): domain Eukaryota; kingdom Metazoa; phylum Platyhelminthes; order Tricladida; family Dugesiidae; genus Girardia; species Girardia tigrina. Next base: position 3,020 of record MQRK01249442.1, read on the forward strand.
AATTTAAAAAATTAAAACAAATCAAATCATAAACCTTTTTTTACATTTTTCTCTCTCTTCTCCCAATACAACAAAAGCAATTTTAAACTTTTTTTTCTTTTTTAATTTTTAACATTAATTAATTTATTTTTTTGTTAGTTATAAATATATATAATTTATTGGAATAGGAATTAAAATTCCAATTCCAAATTTTATTTTTGATTTCCATCTTGAAAATTCTCCCCCCTTTGTTCTAACGAAGGAGAACAACCACTCTATTTCAATATATCCGAATTATTCAACATTTGCTTGGATGTGACACTTCTCTTTAATCTCTTTCTTCTAACTTTCCAATTGGGATGAATACTTTGTTTTCGCTTTATGCTCTAAGTTCGTGTCCTTTTATTTTCCAAATTACAAATTCTTTTAGTGCCATCCAAACACTTTTTAAGATCACGACGTAATAGTTTATGTTTATCTCTAATTTCTAAGATACGAGCTATGATTTCTGCTATCTCATGTTGATGAATCTTTTTGATAGAACTATCACTATCCTCGAGTATTCCTAGATTATTTCGAATAAGCTTTTCATGCAATCATTTAATATCTCCTTGATATTCAAATAATTTTCTTTTATTTTCCTCTAATTAAATTTGCAAAACTTTATTCGCTTCTCTGCTTTCATGCAGCAGCGGAATCAATTGTTGTGTCGTAAGTTTTGCTTGCTTCTCATTGATCATCTCGACCTTGTTTGCACCAGACAATAAAGACTGTCTTAAATCTTGATATCTCTGTTGAGCTTGCTCGGTCATCAGCTTGAACTGATTCCGTTCCAACTGACACTTTTCCAGCTCCCGGTTCATGATGATCAACGCCTCGTTCTTGCTTGACAGCTTATTCTTATAATTCGCAATATCAATTTTGAATGATTCAATAATCAATCCAATGTCATCATTCATTTGTTTTTTATTCCAAGATACCAGTGGAATATCAGTACTCTCGAATATACTACGTAGAAACCTCACCCAAACTGGGCAACAACTTCTCTGCTCGGTTCATTATGATGACTTTCCAACTGTATAGATAAACTCCAAAAGCATTTCCGCTCTTTCGTGAGATTTCATACAGAATCTGCTCAAGATTCGTAACGAATAAATTTTTTTCAATATCCTTTAACTCATTATTATCATTCATTTTATTATAAATAAATATATATACTATATAAATTTTATTAAATATTAAATAACACTCTATCGACGAAGGATAGAGAAGGTCCGAGCGTGGTTGCTCCCGAGAGAGCAACCACGCTCTGCTACCAATTGAAATACTTTAAAATTACTTTTGTTGGGGCCAAGTATCAACGTTCATGCCCATAAGAACGCGCCCCAAAATCCAAGCTCCCAATCGTCAATTTTGGTCCTTAAGAGGACCGTATTTCTTTCGCAATTATTAGAAGCACTTGAGGAACCACCGATGAAATAATCTGATTGAAACAATTTCCAAAGATTCGAATTCAGTAGGTAAGCGAGAGTGGTACTATTCAATTCGACCATGACGCTGATCGGTACACACTTTTCATGAATTCCAGAAGCAAAGTAAATGTAAATTCTCCGTAATTGCAAATCACTGTCACTTTCGTAAACACCAGTGGTTGGTTTGACACCCTGTTCGATGGTGATTATTTTCCAAAACTTCGTTCCAATACTGTTTCCACAATTTTGAAATATTCTCATTAATTCATACCATTGATCATGAATGTCTTCACAAATTTTAGTAGGTGCTGAAATTTCATCAGTTTCTTTGATATGCAATCTCCGATCGGAAATCAATATTCTTTCATATATCTTTTATTCGTTACCGAAATTTTATTATATAATTTAAAGCATTAAAACAAATCAAATCATAAACCTTTTTTTAAATTTTTCTCTCTTCTCCCAATACAACAAAAGCAATTTTAAGCTTTTTTTCTTTTTTAATTTTTAACATTAATTAATTTATTTATTTTGTTAGTTATAAATATATGTATAATTTATTGGAATCGGAATTAAAATTCCAATTCCAAATTTTATTTTTGATTTCCATCTTGAACAATAGTACAACATACAACAAGAATAGTTTTGATCAATATTTAGAAAACATTTTTTTATATACACCAGTATGAAATTTAAATAGCTCATTTCTTGCGAAGTGGCCGGTTTCGCGGAACCCTAGAGATTTATGAATTTGGAATGATTTTTAAGGTATTTTTTATGAAAAAAATATACAAAAGTATCTGCACCAGGAAAAATGATTGTAGTTGCATTTATTGCAGCCTTTTCTTAAATAATTGAAAAGAAGTCAGACTGAAAAGCTGACCATTCATGCAATTGTATATGCTTTTATATTTTATCAGAAGGTAAAACATAAAGCATAGGAAAGTCAAATACGTTTTTTTTCAGCTAAATAGACGTACATTTGTTAAATAACACAGGACCAATACTAAATGTTCCATCAAGAAACATATTTTTCATTAGATTGAACCAAGTGATATTTGGTGTTTTACAAAAATGATAATTTGAGGGAGTTCATTTTGTTTGAAATCTAATATCAAACACCGATCAATATGTCCCTAAGTGGATTCTAACATTCTTTATAGATAAGAATAAAATAACAAGGAAACAATTTGAAAAAATATGGACGGAGCTGTCTTGGTACCGAAACGGTAGTACCAAAATGGTATGCATTTTATTTTAAATATATAGAAAATGAGCTTATATAAAAATTGTAAAAAAAAGATATAAGTCATAGATTGAGCAATATTCTACTTTAGGTTGGTAATTTTTTATTATATTTTATATTTTAATAATTCTAGCATCACATATCAGTTTTCTCAATATAACTTATTATTCATGAGTTTCTTTCTTTTTCCTTTAGCATACTGAATCATTTATATCGTTAATTATTTCTCTCGTAAAATTTGAATTTTCCTAAATCATTTATTATAGAAAAAAATAAATTCTTTAAATATATACATAATACAATTAAAAAAACTCATGTCTTGACTTACTTCGGCCTTTGTGTTTTCAATGTCACATTCCAAAATCACATTGACACCTTCAATGACAACCTTTTTCAGGATTTTTACCTTTTCTTCAACAGCCTCGGAGGATGACACAGTTAAATTAAAAATTTTCAATAATTTTGAATTGGTTTCGTTGGATTCACACGCGTAAATAGATTGATCATCCAATTTAATATTTTTCTTTACTAATTTATCTTCAAATATGTTATCATGGTCATTTTTGAAAATTTTTTTTGAAGATATCCATTTAATACTTTGTTTAAAATCCGATGTACATATCAATTCGACATCATCGCCGACCTTTTGAGAAAGTTGTTTAATATTTATACCAAATATTCGATCATTATATGAGTTCATTACCAATATCCATAAACTTTGAAACTCTGACCTTTCATAACCATTTGTGGCGTAACATTGGTATCTACCCGAGTCAGTGACTTTCAGATTTTTTATTTCTAATGAATTATTGCCATTGGGGTTTTTTGAAAATAGAAATCGTTTTTGATCTTCACGTTTTTTCAGTTTTTCAGGAAACAATTCCCTATAATCTTTAAACCATAATATTTTTGGAGTGGGATTACCCTGGGGTAATTGGCAAGACAAAATTGCACTTTGAGATACTTTTGTTATTAAAATTCTTTCAGACAGTTTTATAGACTTAGAAGACAAATACGACAAACCTGTTTTCACAGGCTTACTAGTAACCCATTGTTTTCCATTGCTGGCGTTACAATAGAATTCATACACTTCATTTTCTTTTGGATTATTTATTATCAGCAATCCTTGATTGGAATATACTTTAAGATTAATGGACTCATCATATTGCACAGAGGTTTTAGTTTTATCATTATACCAAGTTATGGATGGCATTGGATCACCTTCGGCAACACAAATTAGTTGAAGAATTCCAGATTTTGGGAAGTAGTCTTCCGGGGGTCTTACTATTCTTAGACTATTATTGAGAGGAACATCATTTTGTACTTTAATAAACTCAAATTTGAAAATGATGATTGCACAAACTACAAAATAGCGCATACTTTTCTGACGAAGTAAATTTCTAAAATAAAAATTAATTATTAATACATAAAACATAATTATGTTGAAATACAGTTACTTTTCTATTATTTTATTATCAATGTATCATAACTATAAAGTACACTAAAGCGATATCCGCCTACCCCTTTGATAAAGTAAACAGTGAACATCTATTTATATTTGGTTACTTAAAATTGAAATTACGTAATAAAATTGAAATTACAATAATACTAATATTATTATAATTAATAATAATAATAAAATTAATAATAATAATAGTAATAAAAACACAAAATTACAAAAAAAATTAAATATTTAGGAATTTAGATTCCCAATATGAGTCTTAAAGTTTTAAACGTTTTCATCAATATTTTCAAAAAATATATGCAGGTGAATATTAAGTTTATAGTATGTAAATGAAATAATGTATAAATTATGAATTGAAAATAGTAAATATCAAATAATCTAATATTTATTTTTATACAACATATGTAAGGATTTAACAAATTGATAAATTTTTGAATATTTGAAAATTAAAAATATCTAAAATATTTAAAATCAGAACTCTATTGTAAAGAATTTTTATATGTAAAACATATTTCTAAACAATTAATTAAAGTTAATTTTTAAAATTTTATTAAAAATTTTTTTGAGAAAATATTTTCTAAATAATTTTAAAGTAAAAATTTTAAAAATCAAAAATTTTTTTCATAATTGAAGTTAAATTAAAGAATAACTTGAAAATTTAAAAATGGAGTAAAATCAAATAATATAACTCTAAAATTAATTGAATAATTAAACGTTTGACTAAATAATGAAAGTAAAACATTATGTACAGAAGATTTTAAAATGGCAATTAAAATAAGATAAGTTAGTAAAAATATTATGAGTTTAATTCTATGAAAGTCGTTAAAAAAGTCTCAAATTTATAATATATAAATTTGTAATAAATGGCATATAATTTATAACTTAATGAAAATTTATTTATTCATATTTATATTTAGAAATTTCTATATCTGATTTGTACGAAATAAGAAAATATTGTTACTCATAAATTTGTTTGAAAAATACTTAATTGTTAAATGAATAAATATTTGTGTTATGAACTATATCGTTAATCACGAAACCAACAATGTATATTTCAGAGTTTTAAACAAGTTTCAATATGTAAATTGATTCATCCAATCATATTTAAGTATTTTAACGTAAGACATAATTGACGTAATAATCATAAATAAGTAATAATTCTCTAAACAATAGCAGTTGATTAGAATCAGGAACTGATGATACCATAAAGGTGAAATATATTTTCAATAAATAAAAATTTTGATTTGCGTTATTCTCTTTTATCATTAAATCTGCCATTAATTAATAAAAATGATGAATTATTAAAATTTTCTTAGTGTTAAGTTAATTTTGTCAAAAATGGAGACACAAAGAGAAGGGTTAAATTCGAGATGCTACTTTTTTGGATGAAATCAAGATTATTAAGAAGATCGACTCCGCTTAAGAAGAAACTGATTTCGCAAGAGTTAATAAAAAAAACATTAATTTTTACATTAATTCAACAGCCTACAGAAGATAAAAGAAATTTCAACAATTGGTATTTACAATTGAAAGAAGACACATCAGATGCTTCTGCAGCACCGTCAAGAGAAATAGGTCTTCAAAAAAGACAATTTTGATGCTTTGTATGTAAAGAAAGACTCGTCAGAAATGAATGTCAAAATATTTCACGCTATAATTTTGAAAAACAAAAGCGATTGAAGTGCATTGAAGGACGAGAAGAAGAGAACAAGTTTGATCAGTCGAAAGATAATGAGACGACAGCAATGTATTCAGAATCAATTCAATCAGACCACGAAGAGGCCGAGAAGAAAATAATAAACCCCCATACATCGGGCTCAGGTAGCAATTTCAGTTTTTGAAGTCATTCATTAGACAAATTTAAGAATGTTTTCAATCATATTTAGCATAAAAATATTTATTAAGTTAATTTACATTTATTATAAAGAAATACTAATTATTATCTCAATGTGTTTTTAAATGCAACTTCATTATATATTCGTAAAAATTAATTTTAATTTTCAAAGGGATATTTTCAAGTACAGCAGTTTGATTAAGTCATTAACCATCTTTTCAGTACTTTACAAGATTTAAGGATTATTTTTTTATTTTCAGTGCTACAATTAATTCAAATAAAAAGAGTATTTGTCACAAAATACACTGTAAAATGGAATATTTTCAAAACATTTTGACTTAATAATGTAAATTTATAAAATTATGTAGCGTACATTTTCGATCATTTGTATTTTTTTAAATAAATTATTAAATAAATTCAAAGTTAAAAAAGTCTTTCTGATTTGTTTTGAATCACAAAATTTGGTAACATAAGTATAAATGGGAAATGTAGATCAAATGACGAAGATTCAGCAGTGAGCTTCAGGCTTTTTATTTTATATTATTTAATATCATTTTAATAATATTTATATGATATTTATATCGCAAATAATATTTGAAAAAATGAATGTTGTATTTAAGGCAACCATCAAACTGTTCCGTAGGCGTTACAACTCGTTCCTAACCTTTACTCCATCCGAAAATATACGTTACTCATCAGTTTAATTTAGGATTCCGAGATATGTTGTAAAATGATCGTTTGAATAATATTTTTATTTTGTTTGTCTAGTAAAAATGTGGATAAAGAAGTGTAAATGAAGCAAAACGTAGATACAAGGTTCATAAAAACATGTTATGTGTAAATGTCATTTGACTCTTAAAGAAATAAAGTTAATCAATTGATAAAATTTTTAATATAAAATTTTTAATATAATAATATGTACGTAATACAGAATGTTGGAAAGTTGATAAAGCTTTGTTTTCACTATCTGTAAAGAGTTTTCAAAAAATGTACCAGGCAGTTGAATTAAGGTAAGCTACTTTAGAAGCTTTTGAAGAAGATTGAGACGAAAGAGATAATGTATCAAAGAATATTGCGAAAGAGAAAAGACTCCCCAGAAAGACCTCTGAAATACAGTCGATGTCAATAAGAATATCAATACGCTTTATTCCTGTGCGATGCTAGAAAATCAAACATTTCAAGAACATCTAGTACCATTTGATGCTCTTGGACGTAATTTTTTAACAAAATTGAAAAATTATATTTCATACTTTAAACAATTAATGTGTTTCTAGAGGAAAAGCCAAGGAAAATTCTGAGTTTAGGTCCAACACATAAAATATTTTTTGAACTATGTATCTTTACTCGTGAAATAGATTATTAATCTCATCTTTTCAGGAAATCATTTAGTCCCACTATTACAGCGCACTAGTTATTAAAAAGAGGAAGTTATGGCAGACGTCTGGGCGCAATGATTACATTCTTCTTCATGAATACTCAACAGTGCGCACTACTCATCAAGCCATGAAGGCAATTGACAGAAAAAGTTTTGAATTGATTTCACTTTAATTGTACAGCTCTTAATTAGCAGGGAATAATTTTTTTATTTAATAATCTGAAGAAACATTTCATACAATACAAAATAAGTCAAATGAGATTTTTATGAGACCAGTGAACGACATTTTCTTTTGCAAAGGATACTACATTTTTCGAGAATTGTCTTATGTTACTAGTTGGTCACTGAAGGAATTTATATGAGGAATTTATATAAAAGCTAATTTATTAATTTTCCAACAAGGTTAATAGATACTTTGTTGTAAATGCTAAGTATAACTGTTTTATCATTAATATTTTGATAGGAGTTAAACCATTTTTTATCCTCGCTACGTGATAAACTTTGCATTTCAGAAGTGTGAGGAATGTTTTGAATTGTTTTTTTTTGTTTTGTATTGTGCATGTTGTACATTAATTCCGATTGTGGTTCTCCCACCCAGATGGATGATTGATATTTTCTTTGATTCTTACTAATTTTAATTTAATTTAATTTTAAAGTAAAAGATTTAAAATAATTTTCGAATGTAATTTATAATTTAATATATTAATTAAATTGGTACTTTTATAAAATGTTTAAATTTAATTTTAACCAATTAGATTCTTTATAATTATAATTATTAATAAAACGTTTTGATTTATTGTAAAATTAGTATGAATTTAGAAATACATTAATCATTAAAAATGTCGAATAGCGAAAGCCTTTTGAATAATTGTTGTAATGACAATTATGATTGTGATGTTAATAAATGTTTAAAAAATCATATTGATGTTGTTAATTAATAAAAACTAATTAATAAAATCATTTTTTTTATTGTAACTTCTAAAAAATTTTGCGCAATAATTATTATTCTTAAACATTCGGATCTATAAAAATCATCTTCAAAGTATTTCAGTAACATTTTCAAACACCTTTCTAATATGAATTGGGGTAAATAACATCATTATTTATTTAATATTTTTAAAAATTATTTGTTCTTAAAATCAAAAATATTTTTCGTATGATTTATAACAGGTAAATTGAGTAAAAAAAGTTTGAAATTAACATTAAAAATATAAACGTTAACGTTTAAAAAAATTTTCATTTTTAATATATTATCATTTTTTACTTGAATTTAAATAATTTAAAAATTTCTAATAATTTTTCGTGCTCAAATAATAATTTTAACAGCAAAAGTAATTAATATATTTTAATTTAAAAATTAACTATCCATATTGATATAATTATCAAAAATTTTTGAATAATTCTTCATCAAGAGAATTTTACGGTAAGTGTAATTTATATTTTATATTAAATCAAAATTATAAAATGAAATACTTATTTTCGTAATTTATGTTTTCAAACAAAACTAGTTACATATATGAATATTTCATTAATGTATACAAGCCACAATGTTGATCACTTCACTCCCTCTTCCTTCTTACTTATAAATAAAAACTTTTATATCCTCATTAGTTAGTATGTTGGTTTCCGGATAAATAAATTCAGTATTTTTGTATACATTTTAGATTCCACGTATTTCATATACAATTTTAATATATTATTTTGAAATATTAAAAAAATATAGATAATTTTTAAACATTGTCTTTAAAGTTAAAAATTTTTAAACTTGAATAAAGCTGAATAAAATTATGATTTTTTAAAACATAAATGCATTATTTTTTATGTATTATTAGTGTGGTTATTCGATTGCTCTTACTTGTAAACTCTGTATGTAAATCGTCACGACGCAAAAATGCATTACTTAATTTGAACCACTTCAATACTCGATCGAGCTGAGCTTTTACCTATAAACTCAAATACTGTGATATGTTATTCTAAAAAGAAATTCAGAACAAATACTGAAATAATTAATTTATTTAATAATTAATAAATTATTATTATTATTATTAGAGATTCGTTAATTCGTTAGCAATTATTGTTAATTAATTATAGAAAAATTAATATTTTTATGAAAATAGAAACTAATATGATAATGAAAGAGAAATAACAGTCATAACACAGTAAAAAAATTCATGAAAAAAAATAAAAATGAAAATGCAAGGAAGAGAATCGCTTTCTATTTTGCCAATGATATGCTGTGATAGTAATCGCACGTTAAAGTTAACTATAATCGTTACGAAATTATATAAATTATATAAATTATAAATATTTATTTCACTATATTAGTGGAACACAAAGTAAGAATTGAGTTTTACTTTTAGACATTATTCTTCTATAAAAATATTATATATATGTGGTAAAGGATATTTTAAATTATGAAAAACATACTAGAGAATTGAGATTATAGACTTTTTTTAACAATAAGTGCATCGAAAATGTGAAATGTCGCAAGAACTACTTTTTATGAATAATATACCTTTTTTATTGTACTACTCAGTCGGACCCCCATTTATAGTAAAAGAAAGTCTACGCAAAGATGTCAACATGATGAACCAAAGTAAATTTGATTTTTTAAGACTCTCTGGTAAACATGAATTGTAAATCTATTTTTTATATATGCATAAATATATAAAATGTAACAATAAACTTCAAACCCGTTTGCCCACATCATGTCAGAAAAGACAGAAATTTAATAAAATAATATAAAATACAATATTCCATTAACATACAAATATAATATCAGTCCCAAAAATTAAATTCAACGTTTCAATATATAACAATTGAAAGGTTTGGAGAGTAAATTTATTAATAATATAAATGTTTTTAAACAATGATTTATAATAATTTTTGTAATCCTTTTCAGTAAAAAAAATTATATGCAATTATCTGATTAAGTATCTATAAAAACAATTATTCTTTCATATGGGTAAAAGTGATTGTTAAACTATTACTGAAATTAATCTAATATATATGTAT
>MQRK01249451.1:24614-40232 GCA_001938485.1 Girardia tigrina
TTCGAATCTTTTTGGTTGACCGGAACGCTCTTTGTCACTTACGTCGAAATCTCCACTTTTGAAACGTTTATACCAGTTCTCGCAAGTCTGTTGAGTTGGTGCATGTTGACCATATGTTTATGACGCATTTAAGGTCAATGACCTACTTAATTTTAATGCCTCGATTTCAGCACTTTAAAAATCTGTACGTACGACTGTAAAATAATGCTTATTACAAAGGTTACACCATCTCTTAGAAAATCCAAAAAACTAAGTTATACAATTTATAAGGGCCCTTTTACATTAAATAAGGGCACTGGATGAATCTATTTATAGATTCTATAATATTTTGTGATATTTTGGATATATGTTGAATTGACAATAAAAAGTCAATAATAAGTAAGATTTTTTAAATAAATTTATTTATTGATTTACATTTTATATACAACTTTTAATAATCAGTTTTTAATAATATTTTTACAATAATCACAATTGTGAAGGTTTATCTTGGTATTCCAGATTTTTATGGGGTACATTTTAAAACGATAATTAATCAATTTTAAAGAATTTTAAAAAAATGACAATAATAAATTATTTTAATATATTTTAATTAGTTTTCACATGTTTATTGGGATTTTTATCACAAATAACTAACATAAATTTATGAATAATAAATGGTGAAACAATTTGTGTTCGGTTGAGGAGTCAAAGATTAATCAAATAAATCAATTTTTTTAAATAAAGATTTAATCAAACAACTTGTATTAAAGAATTCAATATTCCAAAAACCCTTATAAAAAGTTAAATGCCCTAAATGAATGTAAAAAAAATTGTATGTATGACGTGTGTTTTTCATTGTGTTAGCGTGTCTGTTTGTATGTATGTGTGTATGTTTTTATTTTTTCTGACCTTTCTATATATTTATGCCCTAATAAAATTTTAATGCCTTTTTCAAATGAAAAACAGGTAACTTTTTATTGGTTGTTTTTCATTTTTTTGCATGCTTTAGTTGTTTATTTTTATATATATATATATATACTTATTCAATTTAAATTATCACTTATTATTTGTTAACAGGTGTACACCTAATATATGAAATAATATTTTCAACCCCTTAAGACACACACACATACATATCTGCACACACAACATACACACATAATATTATGACCATTTGTTAATATGATGTCCATTTAACAATATAAAATTTTGTATGTTTTTTCATAAATTTTTCAATTAATCAAAGTTTTTAATCAAATTTTTAATAAAAATATTTTAATTAATCAAATTTAAAATACAAAAATCAATTATTTTTTTCAAAAAAATTTTCTTTTAATAATTGCATAAGTAAAAAATAAAATTAATTTCATTAAAAAATTAATAAAAATAAATAAATATTTTTAAAAATTGAATTTTCGATTTAAATTAAAAAAAGTTCGACAGTGAAAAAATATTTCGAAAATTTCATTAATCTTGTAATTATAAATCTGAATCATAATTTGAATAATTTAATGGAAAAAAAGTAAATGAATAAAAAATGTATTAAAATTGTTTATTTCCATAATTTCAATATCGATTTTTATTAACAAATGAATACATAATATTAATGGATGGAAAATTAAATTGTCTTAATTTTTCTTTAAAATTTATTATATTTAAATTACAAAATGTTGAAAAAAATATTATTTATTATATTTAAATTAATAGATATCAAAAAATATATATTTACCTTCAATTAGATTCCAAAAATCAAAAAAAATCAACATAAAAATCCAGGTGTTCTATTATCGAATGGATTTTTGATATTGATAAATGGACCTCACTAAATGTTACCTCAGTAAATCTTATAAAAACAGCAATTTTCATTATTATTACCGATGTCCTATTTTTAATAAATTTGATGTATACTATTATGTTCTTGGATTACGTCGTTAAGATTGGAATTTGTAGAATTAAATTCAAAGTTTATTGATAATTTACCTATAGAAATATGTAGATGTCACTGGAAAAAGATCCGTTACATATCTTTCAGTGGTGAGCTGACTTTTCGACTTTGAAAGTTTCTGTTTTAATTTTCAATTTGTAATTATTTTAATTTATTATTTATTGTTTCGAATTCTGTGTTGCTTTAACAGTTTGATTTATTAAGTCGGCTTCCGGCGCTTTTTGGAGAAGCCGCTGCACAGACAGAACCGTCTCGATGCGGGCTATCCAAATTGACCACGTCTTTACGCCGATTCACTCCCTGTTTCTCAACCATTTCGCATTTTATCAGCATATAAATCATCATAGTAAAATTTGAGCTTGACCGTCAAACCGAGAATCAAATGATAACGAAATTTCGCAAATTTATACTAAATTGATTTTTAGCGATATAATTAGTAAACAAGTGATATAAATCGTCATTTGTCCATTGAATTAATATGTTATTAGTGATTTTTTTAAAAAAATTCACGCGAAATCCGCATTATTCTAAATCTGTGTTGATTTAACAGTCAGTCGACCACCACGGTTTTCGGTCGATTTCATCGGTTTCCCGGCGTCTTTCGGTGAATGCGCTGCACTGATAGAACCGTATCAATGCGGGCTATCTAGATTGACCACATCTTTACGCCGATTCACTCCTTGCTCCTCCGCGATACCGCTTTTTTTTACCGTAGTTAAATTTGAACGTGACCGACAATTGAGCATGGCCGATTTGAAACAGTAATTTTTGAAAGATATTTTATTAAGGTTATCAATAGAGTTTTTATTACTTAAATTTCACCGTTAAAATTTTCTAGATTTGCATGATTTACATAAAATTGCTTTGGATAAAATTCGACACCATCTCTTAAGGTTAGGGTTAGTCCTAACCTGTAACCCCGTAAACCTAACACGAAACATTAACCTAAACCCTAAACGTAACTCAGTTTCTCTGGGAGCAATAATTAAGGCAGCAATTTTAATAAAGAGCAATTTTTATAGGAATTTTTAACCCGTTGACTAACGAATTTTTTTGGAGATTTGTTAAGTATATTGAAGTTTTAGACGTAACAATTCAGCATGAAAAAAATTAAAAAGACTTAGAAATATTTATTACATAAGATTTACAAAAATGAGTTTCTTGAGCTACAAACAAGAGTTTTCAAGGAATATTGCAGTATTATTATATTTTACTGATTAGAATTGGTTTTTATCACTCATCTACATCAAAATGAAGTTTAGTGTTGTAAATTCGAAACAATTTGGTACGCATAATGACACATTACAGTCAAGGCACATGAAATAACTTCGTTGTCGAATTTGTTTCGCAATACAAACGATACAATTTCTTCTACTTCGTTCTCTACTCTTTTGATCTTGTGGAAGATTGTCGGGATAGTGACGAGCAATTAATCTCAAAGGTGTAGGAGCATTAGAAGGTCTACCAACTCTATTTCTCTCTGAAGGACCATATCTCTGAAGTATTTCTCTAACCAAAAGCAATTTAAACTGAGCAAGCTGTAAGTCTTTAGCATTGTGCTTCATTCTGTATGCTATATACGACTTGAATATCACCATATCCATCATATGAAAGAATAACTTTTTATACCACTTCAAAGGCTTCCTAATTGAAGCAGAAAATGATATCTGCATGTCAGTTTCATCAATAGCTCCCATTTTTTGCGAATATTCCATGACTAGAGCGGGCTTCATAATTTCTGTTCCGTTTGATCTATCAATTTTTCCACTGTTCAAGAAATTTGTACTATTTACAGTCGATAAAATGTAGACATCTCGTTTGTCTTTCCATTTCATTGCTAGAAGAGCTGAAAACGAAAACCATTGAACATCTCCTTTTCGTGATTTTCCAGTGAATTTTGGCAATACTTTACGATTTTATCTCACTTTTCCATATGCTCCGGTTTTCTCTTGATGCAATAAATTGAATAGAGTTGGACTAGAGAGCGAGAGAGCTGGACTAGAAAAGTTAATAATAATATTTAGAAAAAACCGCATTAAAAATTCCTCTTCGTTCAAAAGTTATAAGCCGTAAACCCATATACGGGTCTCCGGTAGTCAACGGGTTAAGGAGCAAATGTATGGATACTATTCATCAAAGTATGTATCAATGTTAACAATACTTTTGCCATTTGAGCGGCAGCTTGTTGATGCCATTTGAATAAAAATGTGATTGGCGAGAATCTATAAATCTATCTTCTTAATTTAATTTCTTTCTTATCAAAAAGTTTTTCAAATTGAGGAAGAAATGATAGTGATTTGGGACTAGGTGTGGTGAATATGGAGGATGATGCAGAAGTTCCAATAATTTTGTCACGGTGTTAAGTACAGTACGTTGTTTTGAATTGTCGTGGAGCAAGATGTGGGTCGACTTGTTCACCAAACACGGCTGTTTTTCTTTGAGTTTCCACATAAAATCCTTCAATTAGTTGCAGTGGACATCAACCTTTATCAACGAACCAGGTTACATGAAGTCATATTGGATTACACATGCGGTAGACCACCAAACACTCACCACCAGCCTCTTGATGAATGTTGTGATTTGGACTGTGTTTTTGTGCCTCTTTCGTGTTCACCCAGCTTGCTGAACGTTTTTTATTATCATATTGGATCCCCTTTTATCACAAGCGATGATTTGAATCAAAAAGTGATCACATTTATAACGACAAAGCATCATGAAGCAAGCATCTAAACGCTTTTGTTTCTCATTTTTATTCAACTCATGTGGAATCCACTTATCGAACTTTTTCACTTTACCAATTTGAGCATAGCGATTCAATATTGTTTGCTTTGTAACATAATTTCTTAAATTCAATATATTCGTTTATATATCTTCTGGATAAACCGTCATTCTGAATTTTTCTTCACAATGACAAACGAAATATACTGCCTCTAAAATAAGTGATTAAAAAATTTCCATCAATAGATAATATAGCAGCAAGTTCAAAATTAGACATAATGCTTTTTGGTTGCAAAGGAAACCCTTCCGTCTCTGCAGCTTCAATCATGTGCGCATACATAATGTTGTACCCAATTCTAGTTTATCAAAGACATAATGTATAGATACGTGGAAACGTGTAGTCAAAAACATCAGCGTTGATGGTCTAAAGTTTATAGAACATATTTAGAACGGTGTCGAATGTCCCAACTGCGTAAATATGAGAACTTAGTACTATCGATTTTTTTCCTAGGGTAGAATAAAAAATTGAAACTTTGTTAGTGACATTGACACCAAACTCTAAAAACCATCAGAAAAGGTTCTATCATATGGAGCATTGACATCAAAACCATTAACAATTTGAGGCAAATAATTTTTATCATTTTAGGTATTTTTCTAATTATTTATAATAATTTCATTTATTTTATAAATATTAATCTAAAAGAAATTAAATCAATGAAACATTTAATAATTATTTAATTTTAAAATCAAAATTTTATTTTAGTAATTAATTAAGAAAATAAATAAATATCATGATTAATGTTGACTTTTAAATTGATTGGGATTAAAAGGCGATCTCAAGTTTCGAAAAAGTGCTCAAAGTCTATCCGAACAATTATGAAACTCTAAAAATCCTCGGCAGTCTGTACGCCCAATCGGATCGTGAAGATCGTCGCGAATTGGCGAAGAAAATGTTTCAAAACGTCACAGAAATCGAACCCGATGATTTAGAGGCGTGGATTGAGTACGCCCAATTACTGAAGCAGGACACGGCTGCCTCACTTGAGGCATACACGAAGGCGATCAATTTACTGCGCTCGGAGAGTCTCGATATTCCTCCGGAAATTCTCAACAATGTCGGTGTTCTCCATCAAGTTCGAGAGAATTATTCTGAAGCTCGAGTAAATTTACACTATTGATTTTCGTTTCATAAATAATAATCTAAAATCGATATAATATGTTTTATTGGATATTATTAATTTACTTATGGATTTATTAGTTATTTTTACTAATAAAAATATTTAATTGATGAATAAAAAAGGGTCTATCAAATAAAAAACCACTCATCCATTTCAAAATACATAACAGCATTTTCCTGATCAATGTGTTGTGAAAATGATTAAGTCGATGTGTCTACTTGCAGTATAAATTAATCAAACAATTCAATTGTAAAGGGTGCCAAAATGATATCATAATTCTATTTTTTAGTTTTTTTCTAAGAATTCCAAGAATCGCCATTATCATGGACTTGACTGCTATACTGCGTGCACAGACAGTGACTTTGGATACCCACACACCCCAAACACAAGTGGAAATTGTTGCAAATGTTGGTTGCTCCCAATCAGCAGTGTCCCGCCTGCTAAAACAACATCAACAGACTGGGAGCACTGCAAATCAAAAGAATGGCCGGTGTGGTAGAAAGAAGTTCATTGGAGAGCGACTTGTAAATCGCATCATCATACTCAGCAAGACGGATCCGAAAATGACATAAGTGAAAATGAAAGAAACAATTGTATCAGCACGTCGAATTCGAGAGCGTTTTCAACATGCAGGACGACTCGCCTATCGACCAAAGATGGTTCCATTGCTTACAAATCGAATGATGGCACAATGACTTCATTGGACAATGTATGGTACTAAGGAGTGGATCTTCCAACAAGACCACGCCTCCTGCCACACCTCAAGAAAAACACGATCACACTTGGAAAACAATGGCGTGATCGAGTTGTCTAGGTCTGGAGACAGCCCATATATGAATCCGATAGACTCAGTCTGGAACCTATTGAAACGTGAGGTTTGAAAACGAAAAGTTCCCAAGGAGACATTGTTGGAAACATGTCAGGAAATATGGTTTTCCTCCTCTGTCATACGTAACTTTTGTTCTGGTGTGCCTGAAAGCATGTGTCGCCGTGTGAGAGAACTTTTGCATGCTAAGGGAGGTACAACTTTCTATTGAAATAAATTATTCTCTATATTTCATGTCTTTCTCATTATGCCATTAAAACCGCCCCAATTTTAATTTATTCTGAAGTGTGTTAAACTCAAATATTAATGGTTGTTAATTAAAGTTTATTTTTAATCGACAACAAATGCTTTTGACAATTTGACGATTTTTTATGTAATAGTATACATTTTTTTATCCAATTTACAAATTTCCATAATGATATGACAAGTCACGTACATATTAAACAACATTTTTTGCCCAATTAAAAATTCCAACAATCGATTTTCAAAATTTACTTAATATTTTTTTACTATTTGCTTCTCTTTTTTAAAATTACCTTTAGTTTTTTATCGATGTTTTAAACTGTAATATTTATTAGAATGGACATACAACAACGTTTTTGAATAAAATACTAAATTAAAAAATTTATAATGAAGAATCGAAGTTGCGATCTCAGAAGGTTCTAAAAAAACAATTTTGACATTTCAATTTGAGAATAGAGCGAACTGAAAAAGATAATCATAAAATTTTGTATCGATCATTAAAATATTCTTTGCAATTCGTAAAGATCCTTATACAATTATCAAATTTTTCGAGTCCTTCGGTGGACGACTTTATGATGGATTTAATTCGAATTCTTCAAGTTAACACCATATAACTCAAAATCCGACATTATTTCAATGATTGATTTATTTTCCATGAATAGGGGCATAGTTTCTCAAATAAAGTACTATTTACTCAAGCTAAAGTCTTAGAGCACACAACAAGGTTCAAGAAGACCATCTCAATAATGCTACATCTCTATAATTGATACATCTCTATAGCTTGCTTGTTATAGAAAATAAATTAATTTATTGGAATCCTATCGAGTTCTGTTCTCTATTGTGTAGATTCACTACTTATTGGGTGAATCACTTACGTAGAGTTCGGCGAAATAACGGAAACACCTCACATTTGGCATCAAAATCTTTGAACGTGGTATAAACAAACAAATTTTGGCATATTTTAATGTTTATTATTTTTGATATTTGATATTTTTATTTAAGTGACTGTTTTTACAGAAATTTAAAATGACAGATCTCTTAGACTTTTCAAAGAAGTGAAATTGTTGGCGCTCATGTAACAAGCTCTAGTGTAACAGAAACTGCCCGAAAGCTTGGCGTTTCAAGAGGTATTACTTGAAAAGTAATGATTACTTTTCAAAGGGAAGAAAATTATCCTCAACAAAACACCAGTCTGACCGAAAGTCGAAGTTGTCTGAGAGAGACTATATCGAATAGTTAGAGAGAATCACAAGATCACATACACTCACAACACCTCACATGTTCATAGAATCACTGTAAAACACAATGAATACGTATAAGCTAGTTTCCTAAAAAATGTTCATCAACAGCTGCAAGTATAAAACCTCTGCTGACAAAGATGCGTTTCCAAGCATTTAGAGCTGTGTAGAAACCTCAAGAATTAGTCTCTCGAGTAGTGGAAACATGTAATTTTGTCTGACGAATCACTACTTACCCTATTTCCAACCTACAACATGACAGGGTTGTGTGATAACCTAGGGGGTTATTTATTGTAAATCCACTGAGTCAATGATTTCCTTTCATGGAATTTTTAGCAATCGAGTTCATCCTATGGTCCAAAAATTGTTTATGAAGGAGAACGCAATCTTTCAATCACTAGAATTGCTAGAGTGACAGGAGGAACTTTCTAATAAAATTGAGCATCTCATCTGTCCACCACAATCCCCAGATCTCAACATCATTGAACATTTCTGGTCGATTTTAGAGATGTAAATAAGAAATCAATTTCTGCCGCCATCGTCTCTAAAAGATATGGAGAGTGTTGTAAGTGACGAATCGGCTGAATTTTCTTTGGGAATTATTTCACAATTTATTTGAATCAATACCTCGGATAATCGAGGCTGTAATTGCCGCAAATGATGGTTCTACACAATATTAAAATATATTTTGTTGATTTTCCCAGGTGTTTTCATTATTTTATCCAACTCCTATTTGTTCGTTTAATGTTGTGTTCTGATATTATTTATGAATATAAATTTGATGAGTGAGTAAAATGACTTGTCGAAGACATATTTTTGCTCGTGATTTAGAGGTATCGTCTTGGCTACACCACTGATACAAGTGTAGATATAAAACAGCTTAGCAAACTCAATATAAATATTTCAATTTCTAAGGTGTTTTAATCACTTTCAATTTTAAAAACTCAATTTAGATATGGTTGAGAAATTTACACATTACAAACCATAGATTTCCTTTGGCTCTTTTTGTATTATGAAATCCACTACCCCTTTTGGTTGACTTTCAAGCATAAATAATAAAAATAGTACTTTAGTTCATATTATCTTTTTGTAAAAAATATCAGTAACTAATTAAGATATTTTTTTTAAAAAAATTACTTTCACTATTAACCATTCATAACTCAATATCTTAAATGAAATAGAGAGACTGTAATAGAGAGAACTGTCAAATTCATCATCCTACCACCAACGCCACCTGTAGGTACTAATAAATCACCGATGTTGTATAGATCGATGTGTAACAGATATGCAACAGTGATTTAAAGTGTGATATGTTAATAGTTAGAGAACCTGTATGAGTTACAACGGTTTGTTACAGAAGTTTCACACCTTGTTACGTAGGGTTAATATAGATATTATTATCCTATTCTGAATAAATCTTTTTTTGTCTGTAATTATCTGTGCTTTATTTACCATTTATTAACAAATAAATTACTGTCTGAACATTGATTTTGGGATCATGAGATGCAATTAAGACGGATTTAAATAGTACATTCACTTCTATAGGACTTAAACATTGAAATAATCCACTCAATTTTGTTTGCTTATCGGGCATTGTTTATACACGAAATTAGTTTAAAACGACATACATTGTAGAGACTGTCCATCTCTTTAAACGCGTTCAAGAATGTAGCAAGAAGTGGTTAAAAGTAATGTAGTTTAGCATAGGAAAATTTGTGAGGCTGACTTGAATATAAGTTACGTATTTCCAAATTCCAAAAACATTTAAACATTATTGAGAAAGAGTAAAATTTAAAGATAATCATTCATTTCTCATACAGTCATTTTTTAGTAACTTTTATTTAATTATTATAAATGTCTAATAAAATCTCCTATAATTTTGTCGATTATTCATCATACTTTTCCATCGTAAAATGTTAAAGAACAATTCACACTCTAAGCTCATTACGTTCCATTTTATAACAAACACATGTAAGATTTTATTACAATATTCGGTTTAAAATTAATTTGAAATGTCACATTTATTCGGTTCGATTTGAGATTAAGAAAATTATTTCCTTTTCCTTTTTGTTTACTAAGGAAGTTTTTATTTATTATATTTCAGAAATATTATTCCGAAGCACTGGAAAGAATCGAAGAGTTAAAAATTGAAATATCGTCTAATCAAGATTCAAAACAGGACGATATTAATTATTATGTCGGTCTTTCCGTATCTATAAACTATAATCAAGGCCGTCTTTTCGAAGCGGAGTTTCAAACTGATCAGGCTGATATGTTATATAAATCTATACTCAAACAATTTCCCGAATATCTAGACTGTCATTTACGGTTGGGATGTATGGCTCGAGACCGTGGACAAATTTATGATGCATCTGATTGGTTTAAAGACGCTTTAAAAGTGAACCCAGATCATCCGGACTCCTGGTCTCTGATGGGATTGCTTCATTTAAGTAAAAGTGAAGCAGGACCCGCTCAGAAGAAATTCGAATATATCGTTCGACAAAATCCCAATGATATCTTTGCCAATGTTGCGTTGGGAAACATATGGCTCAACACTCTCTTTCATCCTTCACACGATAAAGAAAAGGAAAAACGTCACCAAGAACGAGCTCTGACACATTATCGAAATGTTCTTCGAATTGATCCGAAAAATATTCTCGCCGCTCACGGAATCGGAGCAGTTTTAGCCCATCAAGGTTACGTGAATGAAGCGCGAGATGTCTTTGCTCAAGTACGAGAAGCGACTGCAGATTTTCCAGATGTATGGATCAATATTGCACACATTTACGTGGAACAGAAGCAGTATTTGGCTGCTATTCAAATGTACGAGAACTGTATAAAGAAGTTCAATAAACAAACGAATACAGAATTACTGTTGTATTTGGCCCGAGCACATTTCAAGTGTGACCAGTTGAAAAAATGCAAACAAGTTCTACTTAAAGCTCGACACATCGCTCCATGGGACCCATTGATTGCTTATAATTTGGCGTTTGTCCAGAAGCGATGGGCTCTTTCAGTTGTGCCTGATGAAAAGAGTAATTTCTCCTCGGTCCTTGAAGGAATTAACGATCTAAATATGGCTCAATGGTTCGAACATTTTCATGAATGAACTTAATTATTTCTATTTCGCTATAGTACATTCAAGTATCTGAGTTCTCAGAAAGATCAAATCAATATCCCACAACTACCGAATGAAATCAAAGATTGCCAAGATCTCCTGAGTCAGGCTCGATATTATTTGGATCGAGCGACGAAACGCGAACAACAAGAACGTTATATGCGTCAGAAACAGGTCGAAGAAAGAGAATCGATTCGAAAGAGTCAATTGACGAAACAACAAGACGAAGAAAATATGCGATTAGAAAGAGAAAAGAAATTAGAAGAGGAACGTAACAAATTTATAGAAAAAGCCGGTCCAAAACTGATAATCGAAACGAAAACTGAAGGGACAAATGTAATTTTTTTTATATTTTTTATTATTTAATCTTTTTTGATAATTTTGTTTTATTTTCATTACATATATTTATGAAATATTATAATTACATTGATTCAATGACGAAGAAAATATTGGATTTTATTACGGTTGCTTTCGATTATATCGCTCTAGAATTTCCCGATAATATTACGATTAAGTATGAGATTCAATACAGTCCCCACGATTAGATTAGAATCAAATACCAAATACGTTTGTATCACAACAAATCTGTGTTATCGCTACTAAATGTTTTAATTTACAATTCAGAAAAGGAATTACGACTTTTTTTGTCCAGTAGAAAAAAGAAAACTCTCAATATTTTTTAAAATTGATTTCTCAGTATTATAAATTGAACACTTAGAAAAAAAATAATTTATCTATTTTTTAACAAACTGCTATGTATTAAGCTTTAAGTATCTTAGGATTCAGTATTTATTTAAAGGGGTACGTGACTTTTTGGCGCCGGACCTTTTTTGGTAATCTGGAAACAATATGGAAAAGCTCATAGCTTTCTTTTTGGTAATATATACGAGGGGCGTTTCGAAAGTAAGTGGAAATACTTATATGCGGGTTGCGCGTGTGTGTGCATCTTACAGAGAGACAGATGGCGTGGTGGTGTGATGTACTTACCAGCCAATAGAAATCGAGCAAAAGTGGCATTGGTCCATGCAACATGTGAGCAGCATAGAGGAAACTGTCATAGACAGTGTTTTCATTTTTGTTTAACACATGGAAGACGTAGTACGTTTTCAGCGTGCCATCATCTTTTTCCTTTGGAAAGAGGATTCTCCAGTGTCTGACATTGTGCGCCGCTTATCAAATGTGTTTCAAGGAAGAGCCCTGGAAAAGTCTGCTGTCTACAATTGGGTGCATCAATTCGAAAATGGACGTGAATCCTTGGACGACGAGGACAGGAGTGGACGTCCAGTAACGACGAGCACGGTAGAAAATGTGGAAAAAGTGTCGGAGACCATCAATGCAAATCGCTGCCTTACCATTCGTGAGTTGGCGGAGATGACATGTCTATCTGAATGACATTGTATTCCTTCAATAAATGCTTTCTTGTGGTGTCGTCTCCCTTTTTTCCACTTACTTTCGGAACGCCCCTCGTATGTTATGTCGAATTTGTGTATTCCGCAAGTCGGTTTCCGAATAGACGAATTCGGCATTTTTTTAATAAAAGTTTTAATTCAATTATGAAATTGATATCAACATTTAATATGAAAAATTATGTATTAAATATGAACTAGTAAATCAAAATTTAAAAATTTTTATATCCATTCTTTATGCAGACAGAACTCTGTCAACAAAATTTTTAAAATTTAAAAAATTTAACATTTAAAAAATTTATTTAAAAAAACAATAAAAATCAATATAAGCTACTGATAATTTATAAATAGAGAACTTGCAATTAATATTGTTCGGGAACTTCGAATTTTCCGTTTTTTCCTATTTTGGGATCTTAAAAAGTTTTTTTCGATCAAATTTTCACATAATAATTTATTGTCATCGATAATGAGTAAGTGTGCAAAGTTTGAAGAAAATTGATTGAGTAGAAGGCCTTCAAAAATAGGTTTATAAATTCCATGGATATATATATATATATATATATATATATATATATATATATATGAGAGAGAGAGTGAGATAATAATAATACCATACCAAAAAATTTTTGGTGTACAAGCTTTTATAATTTGTCATATGTTTGCGGATCTGTATCTATTTCACCCACTTCCCACATTTTTTGACTGAATTATCAAAGCCTGCTAGGCGAAAACCCGCTTTCTATTTTCATTTAGATGTAACAAATTTCAAAACCTACTACTGAGGAAAACATGGGAACGACACTTTAATTACTTTTTGTGGCCAAACTAAAGGCGGTAGATGAGCAGTGACAGTGAAAAAGTGTATTGTCACCTAGAATACATCAGTCCTGAAAGTTTCATGTCGCCAGGTGAACGGGAAGTGGGTTAATTTTCGATCACAAGATTTGATGCATCCAGACAGACAAACAAATGAAACGTAATAAAAGCTTGTAAAAAGAATGGTAAAATATCAATTTATTATGAAAAATTATCAATGTCATATGTCAAAATATAAATTAAACTTTAAAAAATTATAACTTATTATACTAAATAAAAACTTATTATACTAAATGTAAAATTTTATTCATTTATTAGTGACAAGCTGAATGGCAAAAGTGTATTTTAAAAACGTTTTTTCATAATAAATTGATATTGTTCATATTAAATACATAATTTTTCATATTAAATGGTAATATCAATTTCATAATCGAATTAAATTTTTTTTTAAAAATATTGCCGAATTCGTTTATTCGGCAACCGACTTGCAGAATACACGAATTCGGCATAACATATATATTACCAAAATGAAAACTATGAGCGTTTCCATATTGCTTCCTCATTACCAAAAAGAGGTCAGGCGCCAAAAAGTTATGATTCCATTTAAAATGCTCAGTATTTTAATTAACTGTATTAAAAAGTAGTACATATAACTAAATAATTACCGTAATCACCCAAGTATAATGCTCCAAATTTCATACAAAATTTTTTAACATCAAAAATTGGAAGAGTATTATACTTGAGTATGTGAGAAATCCCAGTTTGTAAAGTCAAATTCTGTGTAAGAGGATATCAAATTATGCAATAAATTATATTGGGTTAGAGTTAGAGAAAAAGAATCTCAAATAGATTTTTTGACTGGAAACAACGAAATGAAAAGTTTCGCTACAGAATTACAATGCATCAGAGACAAGGTTTGGTTTCAGACATACAGTGATTTGGACAAATCATGTATGGTCCAGATTGTTGTTCAGCAAAGGGACTTTGTGAAGCTTTTTCATATTCCATACAACTTGGTTCTTACTTCAAGCGATTTATTCCTGTTTTACCAACTGAAAAAGCATTTAAAAGTGAAACGGGTCGCAGGTAAAGAGAAAGTGAAACTAGTGACCTTAGTGAACACCCTCTGAGTGGTATAAAAGTGCCTTCTCCGACCAATTCAGACAGTTGAATTTGTGCATTGGGAATGATGGACACTACGTGGAAAAGTAGCTTGTTCCCATAATCTCTAATATAACTAAGAAATACACATATTTTGGATTTCATTGTTCGATGTTTAATGGGGTAATCTGCAGACTTTTAGACATCACCACGAAATCTTTAAACCCGAATGTAAACTATACAGAATTATATATTTAAAATCTGGACGCAATCTACCAAAATCTCGTTTATAATTATACTTTTTAAGTAGCGTTTATGCCATTTTCATTATCCGAAATTTCAGAAATCATATTTTTCTCAAAATTTTATTAATGACAATAATACACATATATAAACAAATTTAATTCATAATTTCGCCGAAATTCAACTATTATTTTTTCCCATTTAATACGCGAAAATTTAACTGATAATTATAACTTAAATTTTTGAAATTATAACTAAAATTTTTGTTTATAAAATTGTATCATAAAACTATTTAATTTAAATTTACCATAAGCATTTTATTTAAAAAATTATTTCTAAAAATATAAATTTTGATCCGTTTTATTTATTTTAAAATTTTCATTTCAAAATTTTTATTAAAATATATCAATTGTTATGAATGTAAACATTTATTTTATTTTTCTATATGTAATTTTTGTTGATTTTTCTTTTAAGATCAATTTTAATTTTAAAACTTTTTGCTTTTAATTTTTTAAAAATAACAAATTATTTTGGCCAAGTGCAAATTTAAATTAACTCCTTATTTTCATGGGTAAAAACTACTGATTGGGGAGACTTTCTATCATTTCTGCACACAGCCAAGAGAGCTTATACGATTGGATTATGAAAAAGATGATTTTAATGTTGATAAAAGTTGAAGAAAATCATTTTCTAATTTTGTGTAATCGATTTTATAGTTATTTGGAAAGACACTCGTGTGAGACCTTAGTAATTTGATTAATGGATCTGAAAATTAATATCAGTAGGGGGAAAATGGGCATTCGGTCC
>MQRK01249453.1:17705-44079 GCA_001938485.1 Girardia tigrina
AAAGCAATAAAAAAGAACATAATCAGTGATCTGATGATGACGGTTAAACCGTCGAAATATATTATCCTAAAATATATTTTTAAATGGCGTTTATTTGTTTTTAATAAAAAAATTGCCATTTTTTTTCAAGTTTATTTGTATATTAAGTTTAGTATTTGCAAATGTGCTTCTCCCACCCAAATGGAAAATCGGTATTTAGAATGTTCGTGATAAGCCATGGTTCGAGCATGATATAATTTAAATTACAACATAAGATATTAAAAACATATTTAAAAGACATTATTAATTTTTGAAAGAGTAAATAATTTTGAATTTTTTAAAACAATTAAATAAATGTTTTTAAATTAAATTTTTAGGTAAAATTATTGAAGAAATTATTTAATTAAAGAAAATAATTTAAATGTATAAAAATGAAAATTAGTTCAAATAATTGTTCAAAACGAATCATTATCAAAAATCTCATCGATTTAGCTAGATATCGAATTACAAAAGTTTTACTAAGAATTGTCCAAAAGACAATTAAAACTGTCTTAAAAATAAAATTATGGAAGATAATATTGGTGTTCTTAATAACAATTACAAAATTAATTAAAATTATTGATTTTCAAACTTAAATACATAAATGTAAAAATCAAATTATTTACAATTTTTTCTTTTGTTGATGAGTTTTTAAATTTTACTGAAAAATAATAAATATCTTAAAGTGGACTACACAAAATGACTCCGCACGACACAGTTTGGATAGGGTTGGTAGAAAATGTAGTTTCTTTTAAACAATCAGTTTATGACAATATTTAATGGTTTAGGTACGAATTTCACTATGTATGATAAATGTTTCAAACAATTGTTTTGATAAACTTACAAATTGTTAGAAACATTGACCTTTAAAGAAAAGAAGGAATCGTTTCATGCTTTCGGAAAGTATTGTTTCACAAGTATTCTTATCTAGAAACATGTAATTTATAAAAAAATTGAAAAATGACGATAAATAATTTTTAAAAAAACGAAAGATTTTCGTCAGAATATATTGTTATTAATTTCGACGGATCAACCGTCATCATCAGACTGAATTAACAATGATGTACTCGCGTTTATATATCAAAGCAATGTTTATGTAATCATTATGTCATTTAAATCATGAAAATACTTTCAATAAAGTTGAAGAGGATGGTGTTTGGAAATTGATTTTAGGATCAAATGATTTGATCAACAATGTTTCACACATCACCCTCTCCCAGTAATTATCATATTGTGAACACAAAATCTTTAAATTACTTACGTCAACTTTACTATTCAAACAGTTCTTCTCATGTTGAGTAATATTGCTATCACATTCCCTGCGATTATGTTCCTGAATCCGTTTACAGAGAGGACGACAAGTCTCTCCGATGTAAATTGCGTCACACCCATTATATTTTTGGTGTATTTTCTTGATTTAAATTACATAATGATTATATACATATTGCTTGGATATATAAAGGCGAGTATATCCTTGTTAATTTAGTCTGATGATGACGGTGTATCCGTCGAAATTAATAACAATATATTCTGACGAAAATATTTTGTTTTATAAAAAATTAATTCATTATTTGTACAATTTATTTTTATTATTGATTTTTCTTATTTTTTTGTTTCGCATTCGCTTGTAAAATATAAATAATTACTTAAGAAAAATATAAAATACTTTTTGGAAAGCTTTTAAATGTTGACATTTTACCATATTCTAATGGCAATCGGATGTTCGAGGAAATAAGAGTTATCAAAGATTTCCTTTTCCCATTTCTACAAAAATCAGTTTTCTGGTTTTATTTCCGGATTAAAGAAAAATATAAAATTTTTGATATGACTGATTTTTATCTTCGATGCAGAATATTTGTGATGAATCCAGTATTTTTATACTTCGGTTTTAACTAAATTTTGATTCCATTTTTATAATAAATAAATAAAACATGTATTTTTAATAGTGATTAACAAATAATTGAGACGTAATTATATGAGCGTTTTATAGATTTTAACTGGGTAAATGTGCATAGGAACTTAAATAATTTTATTAATTAAGTAGAAAAAGTAAATAAGAAGACACAAGGTGTATGACATTCAAAAGGAAAAGAATTTTCTAATTGATGTACCAGATACATATATAAAAATACTACAAAAATTTGATTTATTGACTATGAAATATGAATATTTATTTTCGAAAATGTACAAATTTTACGGGATACACGGGATATAAGGTGTATTATTTAAAATATTCTCAAATGTTTGATCTGAGAAAACTTTCAAGTTTTTTGGGTAATTTGTGAAATAGAAAGAATGAAAAACATTAGGGTAGTTATCATGCTTTTTTAAATTTTTATTTGGTTTAATTCTTGAGAAAATATAAAAAATAGTCTTGAGATAGTTTGATAAAAATCATTTTTTAGGTAACTGAAAACCACAAACATACTTATGTAATTTTTTTTACATTTTGAATCGATTTTAATTCAAAATTGTGTTTTTTAAAAAATAAATAAAGCAATAATGTATGATTTATGTACCTTATAACTTTCGAGATTCATTTAAGTGGGAGGTACGGGTCTCCGGATCGAGCTGTGGAGACCAGAACCTCTTCAATGTGCTGGAACTCGTTGCTCGGAAAGATCGGCGTCGCGGTTCAAAGGCGGCTGTGTACCGATCGGGTCCAATGTACACCGGTTAACACGTCATCTGATGTCGATCCAGAGCTCTCTGTTTGGTGATCGGTACCGTCTCGGTTAATGATCGGATCGATCGGTCGATTGGTTTGTGTTTTGTCCGTGTACCGATACCTTGAGTGAGGCGTTGGTTGGTCCAATCCGAACGGTTTCATTTGTGTATCGATCAAAAAAATCTAAATTATGGAAACAAGATTGAAAAGTCGATTTTGTTGGAAAACATTTATTTCTCTTCCTCCAAGCGTTACCGGACACGCAACGGGCCATACAGGCCGCGTTGACAATCTATCACTCGTGGAGCTCACCAGGATCTCGAACAAAATTACCGAAACCGTTGGGCACGATAAGGGTCACGGTTATCCGATCATGTCGACAACCAGTGACAGCCGCCGCTAATTGAGTCCGAAGGCACCGAAATCGGAAGCAGCATGACATCAAATAATGACGAGATAGCTTACAGATGACAAGTGTTAACAGGCTGAAGATCAAACCTCCGATAATTCGAGGGGGCACCTGAAAAACCATCATGCCCGAACCCACTTGGAAGGACTCACGCACTGTGTTACTTTCATCGACGGTTTGGAAAGACAGCCAAAAAGTGCCAGTCAGAATGCACTTTATCCTGCAACGAATCCAACATGCAATTGACTGATGTATGCATTTGGCACGCCAAGTTTGGTGCTGACACCAAGGAATGCGCTCTTGGATGCATCCATCAACATCAAAAAAACTGAAGCTTCTCACGTCCAAGCAGCAGATGAGATAGGTGGAAACAACGGCTGCAACCTTCTAAACATACATAACAACGACATTCAACACTTCCACAATTCACACACACAAAACAACAACAATGAAATTCACCACATTTACGAACCACACATACAGTAACATCATTAACTATTACAACAACCTCAACACGTATAACAGTAATACTCAGCACGTACATGACTCCAATATACACCACACAAATAACAGCAACAGCGACAAACAAAATTTCCTCAGTGACTTCACCACTGCTTACTTCACAGAACAAAACATCAATAACACCAGCAATTACGACAATCAAGATGACAACATGAGCAACCACAACGAGAATTCAACCCAAACATCAGCACTGTCAAAAGTAACATCGTCGAGCACACAGAGGGTCTTGGAGATTAGTCATACAACAGCAACAAGCGACAAAACCCAGAAAAAAACCACACAACACTAAAGAAACAAAATCGGGAGCCCCCTACAGCAGTCCATCACGTTCCCATACCAATACCATCAAAGCTACCACCCGTCTCCTGTCAATACCAATGATCAAGCGGGACACCAAAAAAAGAAGAAAAAAACAGACAAAACCCACATACACGACAGACACACCAACAAAAAAACCCAACATGAACAACAGAACACTGCAACAAATCTCGTTTTCAGGAATATTCATGTTTGCACCCCTCCAACTTGCAGCATTTCTCCACAATGCTGCAGCCACAATGTTCCGCATTCTTCACTGGGCTCAGATGGTGCTCCGGTGAATCAATCGACAAAAAAACAAAGTTACAAAAGTTAGTTTTTTAGTTGTTTTTTGTCGATTGATTGACCGGAGCACCACAAAGTGAAATAAAATATTTTTTAAATTGAATAGTCATTAACTTTGTATTAAAGTTTTTTAACTCCAAATTCTTTTTTTGTCCATCAAATTCATAATTTTTAATTTCCATTTCATAAATTATGTCACACAAAAAATGACTTTTTAACCCCCTCTCCCCTCTGTCAAAAAATCTCAATCCCCCACCACCTTTGTGACGTCACAAAAATCGTTAATTTTTTTATGAAGAAAAAATAATATTAATCACAGTTTTTAGTAGATAAATATCATTTTTATTCAAAATTCCATATATTTTTACAGTGTGTTTCAATATTAATCAAAGGAATGTTTCCATCGAGAGTGCATAGATCAGGTTCACTTACTTGAGCATCTAGTAGTGTGCCACAGAATGATTACTGGTGTGCCGCGAAGAGATAATAAATGGAAGACATTCAATTTCTTAATTAAACAATGTTTGGGCATATTATTAATATCTAATGAACCTTCGATTTCTTTCTTAGTTCCATCAGGAGAAACCAAACTCTGATTTTTCGAAAAGTCTACTGTTTCCTTTATTAATTTTTCTAGAAAAGATTTAGAATAACCATTCTGATTAAACAAAGAACTTAGTTTATTAGCACTTTCTACAGATTTAACAAAAGTGGAAGACAACGACCAGGAGCGATAAATTAAACCTTTAATCATGTTTCTTTTATTCTTAAGTTCACAAAAACTATCCGGTGAAGTATATAAACGTGTATAAGTTTGCTTCCTATAAATTCCAGTCTCGTAACTAAGAGATTTTCTTTCCACCAAAAGATCCAGAAAAGATAAGACTCCATTCCTTTCATTTTCAACTGTAAAAGTAACATTTGGATGTAACGAATTCATAAAATTTAAAAATGGAAAGACATCAGCCTGATTTTTAAAAACTAGAAATATATCATCAACGTATCGTTTATATACTAAAGGTTGATTTCCATCAAACAATTTAATTTTATTTTCAATCTTTGAAAGAAAAACAGAAGCTAATGTTGATGCTAACGTTGAACCCATCGCAACCCCATCAGTTTGCTTATACCACTCATTATTTAAAAGAAAATGAACATTTGATGTTGCAAAACTTAATAACTCACGAAACCAAACCTCGTCGACAATATGATGTTCTGAATGATTATTTTTCCATAGATCACAACACAAATTCAAAGTTTCAATCAAAGGAACATTTGTAAATAAACTAGAGATGTCAAAATAAAAAACCTTAAATTCACCTTCATTCTGTACTTTTTAAGTAGAAATGAAATCAACAAATTCAAAACTATCACGACACAAAAATTCAGATAATAATAGAGGTTTTGATTTTGAATCTAAATATTTCGCTACCATATATTGAGACGTTCTAATCATCGATAAAACGGGTCTTAAAGGTATTCTATTTTTATGTACCTTCGGAAGTCCATATAATTTGGCTGGTTAAGAACCAATTGGATGCAAACCTTTTACAAGATTATCAAAAATATTATCATGTTTATTAAGATTTGAAAATAAAGAAGTAAGAAATTCATCATCTTTTATCGTAGGAAGTTTACCATTTTTACGAAATTTATTAATTTTCATAAATTGGGGCCATTTGAGAACATCAATCATTTTATTCACATAATCCTCCTTATTTAAAACGACTAGACCATTCCTTTTATCAAATTTACATACATTAATATTTTACTTAGATTATTTTTAAATCAAAAAATCTTTGTTATTTTGCTTAAAATTTTTATTTACATAATCTGAAGTATTTTTATTCAAAACATGCTTAAAATATCCGAAATGAAAACTGAAAATAAGAAATATTAGGGTGAACCAAAAGTCTTTTCGTATTTTCTACGCCCTTTTGTTTAATTGTTTCTTATTACCAAATAAAGATATTTTATATACATGTGTAATATGTTTTTAAAGCTCTTGAACTGCTCTATCGCAATATATATTAAAACTTTTAATTAGTCGTTAATATAATTTTTATGGTCTTTTAGAAAAATCATGGAAAATTTTGAAATTCGTGTTCTTTTACGCCATTACTGGAAACAGTGCTTAAACGCAACTGCAGCAACAAAGAAGATATGCGAAATTGAAGACAATAATGTGGTCTCAAATCGTACTTCACAAAATTGGTTCAAAAGGTTCAACGAAGGCGACATTGACCTAGGAGACAATGCACGTTCAGGCCGACCTATCACCGTAGATTCCGGAGCAATTCGTGAAGCTGTCGATACAAATCCGTCAGTAAGTAGTCGTAGATTTTCGGCCGAACTCGATATTCCTCACACATTCATTGTACGACCCTTTCACGCTCTTGACAAGGTCAATAGACGATGTCGAGAAGTGCTTCATGAATTGACACAAATTCAAGCCGAAAAGCGTTTCGAAACTTGTCAAAAATTGCTTGAAAATCCGCGCGATGACCGTTTCATCCGTCGAATTGTAACTTGTGATGAAAAGTGGGTTTACTTCAGTAATCTAGACTAACAAAATCAATGGTTGAACCGCGGAAAAATGGCGAAACCGGTAGCGAAACGAGATCGTTTTTCAAGAAAGGCAATTTTGTGTGTTTTGTGGAATTTAGAAGGCTTGATTCACTTTGAGCTGGTTCCAAAGGGTCGTACCATGGACGCTGACCTTTACTGCGCCCAACTTGATAAAATGTATGCGGCACTTGGCGAGAAATACCCCGCTTTGATCAATCGAAAGAGAGTTCTTCTACAACAGGATAATGCAAAACCGCACACCACTAAACAAACAAAGAAAAAAATCAAAAATCTCGACGCCTTTGAACTTCTTCCAAACCCAGCGTATAGTCCGGATCTTGCACCATCCGACTATCACCTTTTCCGCTCTATGGCACACTTTCTTCGTGGTCGCAGCTTCAATAATATGGCCGAGGTGGAAAACGGGTGTCACCAGTTCTTCGCTTTTAAGAACAAGGATTGGTACCGCAGCGGGATCGTACAACTTGCCCATAGATGGGTTCACGCTATAGATTAAAATGGCCTTTACTTTGAAACTTAAATGTTTTTTAATTGTTGTAAAATTATGTTAAAATTTTTAATACAAAATACGAAAAGACATTTGGTTCACCCTAATATTAGATAAATAATAGCCATACATTGCTTCAATCTTTGATTAAAATTTTAATTTATCAAATTTTGAATTTATTGAATGTTAAGGTTCACATATTAATAATATATCATTTAATTATTTCAGTTATTTAAACAAGTTTTTTTACACAATCACTAATTATTTTTTTATTAATGATTTTTTTCTAATGTTTTTATTCAGCTTTTTTATTGACGGCATTACAATCCTTATTATACTTTTTAAAATTATGCAAAATTCTTTGTCTCTT
Organism: Girardia tigrina; assembly: GCA_001938485.1. Lineage (NCBI taxonomy): Eukaryota > Metazoa > Platyhelminthes > Tricladida > Dugesiidae > Girardia > Girardia tigrina. The sequence continues at coordinate 25,372 of MQRK01249453.1, forward strand.
CTCTTTCCAAAATGACAATTATGTTTGAAAAATAAACTTTATAGTTTCAAAAACAAATTTTTATAATCGTTGAATTGTTTTGCTTGCCTTTTATATATGATGTATATGAGTAATATGAATGAAAAATCTGATTGGTCAACCAATCAGAGTGAGTGATTGAAAAAATCAATATTTTGTTTTTTCAATTTAAAATTTTGAAAATGACAAATTTAAATCGATTAAAAAATTTTGAATTGCGCGAAATTTTGGGTGTTATTTAAATCGAAAAAATTTTTTTCTCCTTTTATATCAAACGAATTTTGATTCTTTTGAATCAAATGACTATCGTTCACAATTAGAATCAACTAAATATTTAAAGGATTTCTGAGATTCTTAATCTACTTTGAATTTACGACATTTTCTGCAAATTTTGATAACAATTCGAAAATTCACTTCTTTATGTATAATTACTTGTATAAGTATCATAGCAGGTACGATAAATATACTTTGTCCTCTTAAAGTCGGAACAATCACGTATGCAGCAATATTTATTCTTGATGTAGCGTTAGTTCATCGAAGGTGATATTGTACTTCGGATTTGGTAATAAAAACTATCTCTCTTGTTTGGGGTGCATTTTGGTAGAAGTTAATTGCATATGGTGTTCGTTGTGAAACTGTACTGTCAGAATTTAATTAATGAAGATTGAATACAGCACAGTTAAATGTAATTCTGAAGGACTCCATAGCATTATTTACATAAGTTTTGAATTGTTTGACAAATATTGAAGCTAAACAATAGTTTTCAAAATTAAAATTTTAATTGCCTACATTTATGAATTTGATGGGTAAAAAATACATTTATATTTAAACCCCTTATTGATTCAAGAAACAAAGAAAATAAAAAATATTTCTGTCCTACTCTCTAATTGAAATTATAAAACGCTGTCGATTCAGATTTGAACTCTATATATCAACACAGTTCCTGTATAATATCATCACTATTTAATAATATTATTATTAATAATTATAAAAATAATTTAATATAAAATTAATTTGTATTGAAACACCTTTTTATAATGTACATACTATAAATAAATATGAAGTAAAAATATATACTTTATTTGAAGTATTATACAAAGAATTATTTTATATAAAAACTCTTAGGAATCAAGCTCCTCTGAACACCTTCGAGAAGAATATTCAAAACAATTATTATCACAGTATCAATCCATCAACGGGTAAACAATTAAATTTTATTAATTTTTTATACATAACTTTTTTATGGTTAACCAAATACTGGGGGTTTCATAAGTCACCACGACTTCACTTTTTAAAATCTTTTATAGCTTCCCATCATAACATTAAACAAAAATTCTTCCAATGCAAAATAGCATAATTTAAACCTGAAGGCCATTGTGAAGGACACATAGACGCAGTCGTCGAAATATATCTTTTTTAATGGAAGTCAATGTGGTTTTCAGATGGTGCCAAATTCCATCCAAATGACATTCTTCAATATGTCGATATTAGCAGCCTTTCTGCTAAATGATTTTCTGCAAAGCATTGTCACACCAAATAAGGTGATGACTTCGAGGAGGCCAGCGAATAGTTACAAATTTCTTTACCCATCTGCCTTGAAATTTCTGTTCCGTAAATTTCCTCATGGCTAAGGCACTGTGCGCTGGAGCGCCGTCTTACTGCAAGTGAGACTGCATAATGATGCCATTTGTCTCCAATTCAGGTACAAATTCGGTGCAAAGGATGGTGATGTAAGATTCAACAGTAACTGGACCAGTCATGAAATAAGGGCTAAAGAAATGCTTTGTAAACATGGTTAACCAAACCATAATTGATGAAGGATGCTCCTTTACCTGCTTTTAGAAGATAAGATTTTCTTTAGACAAGAATGACAAACAAATAGCCCTCTGCCTTTAGCACAGAGAGCACACTCGCCAGAGAAGACCAGCTTGTCACTCCTGGTGCTATTGTCATACTTCTCAGAAATTCGTTGGCAGCAATCAACTCGAGTTTGATAGTCTTCCTCAGAAAAATATTGCACTTTTATGTGCTTCCAATTCTTGTAACCCAAGTCTGTCTTCATTGAGCGTTGTAACTTTGTGTACGGTATCTCAAGTCCCTCAGACCTCTTCCTTAGATGGAAAGAAGGGTGACTTCGTACTGATTCATCGATATTATCATAAGTATCATTTTCCTCATTTGGTTATCTAGCATGATGTTTGTCAAGGAAGCTTCCACTGTTGAACAGCTTTTAATCCCAGTTGACAATAACTTTTGCGTCAAGAGACTCTCCTGCAAATCTTTTTCAAAGTTTCACTTTCAGTGATTGTATTTTAGCAACAATTTTATCACATTCACGATATCAACACGCTGATAAAATTCTATACTCCATTGTGTACTCACTAGTGTTTGCAATTTCAAAACTCTTACTTTTACCATTACTTTAGATAAACAAATACCATAAGTACTGTAAATTTATTTTTAACTAATCTGCAAGTACATTTGATAACAATAAATATTTTTGTTACTTTTTTACAATGTCATAGGGAATTATGGATCATCCTGCATATTGTAGATCAATAGGTAAAAATAAATTACAATGTTCAGAAATTCAGAAGATTCATAAATAACATTTATTACAAGATTTACGACATATAGATTGTTATAGTCAAATATTGTACAATATAACTAAGAATCCACTGAACAACAACAATCAATCTTTGCTTAGGAATTCTTTTACTACTTTTGTGAAGACAAAATGTTTCTTTTACGGAACTAGAAACAAGTATTTGGTATAACTTGAATAAATTAATAAGAAGTGAATAGGGATCGAAGTTAAAATGAAATTAATTATAAGTAACATAGATAAAAGTTAGTCAGCAATCCATTTTATTGAAATCAGATAGATGAATATAAGTTCTAAATAGTTTTACCGGGATTTTCCGAAAATAAGCGTATGCACTTGTATTTAGTTTTTATGTTTTTAGGTGTTTCACTTTGCCACCAAAAATAGGCGCATGTGTTAATTAATTAATTAATTAATTAATCTCATCCTCGACGAACACCTGCATGTACGCGTCCTTTAAATCCAACATTGCGCACTTACCAGACTTTTTTCTCCCCTTCCGGAGTTTCTCACAGCAAACTGCACTGATATCACTTTTCACGTCCACATAATTATTGATATGTCGAAAATCAAAGACGAGTCTGATCTTGTCTTTATTAACCTGAACGACCGGAAAAATGGAATAAAATATTTTAATTTCATTAAAATTAATTAATTAATTAACACATGCGCCTATTTTTGGTGGCAAAGTGAAACACCTAAAAACATAAAAACTAAATACAAGTGCATACGCTTATTTTCGGAAAATCACATTTAGGAGGCCCAAATCTCTGTTCATCATACAATGTTAAGAATCCTTTCTCAATCCACTGTTCCAAGACCTCCTAGCACTTGTCTTTATCGGATTTACTAACATTGTAACTGCCACACTAATAATCAAATTTGAGTTCCTCCCCTATTGACCATTTCCCTTTCAGTCTCTAACATCGGTCGCATGATACCTCAAAATTCTTCTCAGTAATTTTTAATCGGTCGACCCTTTCTCTATCACAAGCATCAATTGCGATGCAATCCATTTTCTCACAACAAAAATGCCTCTTTATCTATTATCACACCTCCCAGTTGTTGGATCTTGTCGAGACCAACGATGGCGTTAAATCCAGGAAACAATCTATCAACGATAAAGCCTCACGTGACACATTCAACTTCACCAATTAACACCTCAAACTCACTCTCCAAAGCTCGGACTTTGCTGCCATCCATCATTTTGATCCACCTGTCGAATTTTCTCGGTTTACGAACCACAATGGTTCTAGACGCGCCAGAATCAATCAACGCATCCACCTAATGGCCGTCTATTAAAAGAGACCTGGTAATTAACTTCGTTCCAGGAGTACATCAGGCCTCTACTGTAAGGTACTCCTGTCCTCGTTTCCCGAATGACAATTTCTGGCAGAATGACCGTAACCGTTACAGGCTTTGCATTTTAGCCAGTTCTTGCACTCGTAAACGAGATAACCTTTCTGGAAACATCTGAAGCACCTGATGTTAGACTTTGAAGGCGATGAGGAGCCTTTCGGACGGTTTCCTTCCGTCGATCTAACTTCATAGTCATCTGACTCATGTGACCTCCCGTGAGATTTAGCCTTGCCATGATTGAACCCACCACACCCCCTTGATATGTTAGTTCGGGACGCGACCATCGATATGTCCCTTTGGACACTCTTTTCAACCTTCAGCAGCTCCCTGGCTAGCGTCAACATCTCTGGGAGAGACGTAACCTGGTTTCGTCTAATCTCCCTTTTTACATCAGTCGGCAGACCATTATAAAAGGTACATAGAGATAAATTTTCCACTCGTCGCAAAATTTCGATAATCGAAGCGCAATACTCATCAACAGTTTCATCGTCTTTCAATTTGCGACCCAGCAACTGCTCAAATGCGCCGAACTCGTCTACATCAAATACTTTAGTTAAAATTGACATTACTTGCTCGTAGCTTCTCTGTTTCTCATCGATATTTTTATAAATCTTGAATACAGCTCCCTCCAGAAATAACGGCAAGATTTTAGCACACTTGTTGAGATCGGAGATTCCCTGACATCCAGCGATGATCTCGTACTTCGTCCTCCATTCTCTGATTGGAGTCGACTTCCCGTTGAATCGGGAAATAACCGCCAACAACATTTTGATGTCCCTATTTCGCCCGGATAACTTGTACTTCGAACGACGGAAAATATATATTTATTCTAAATTTATTAAAATCAAGTCAATTTGAACATAACACAAATGATGAATATTAAAACACACATTTCAATAACTCAGAAAAACAAATATTAATATGTCTCATTTTACATTATTTTTAATAAAATAAAATTTAAAATTATTTTTAAAAGTTTTCAAAAAATATACCATATATTCCGGTAGATAACGCGCACCTTTATCTATACAAAAATGTTAAATTTTGTCAAAATATGAACTGTGAATCCTGTATTGGTGATAAGGATGTATACTTCTTAGATATACCACCATGCCAAATATGTGCGTTATCTATACATAAAAAGGGATGTCAAAAAATAAGAGCTGCGCGTTATACAATAGGTGAGCATTATCTACAGGAAATACGGTATTTCCATTTCACCAAAAACATTTTAAATAAAATAAATATTTGCTAATTTATTTAATTTAGGTTCAAATTCGCAACAGCAAGTCAACAAATCACAAAATAACGCTCAATTTAGCAACGTAAAAAAGTAAATATTTTAATTTTATTTTACATTATCGAAATTTTATTAAAGAAACCTCTATAAAAATGAAACCAGTGCTAAAATAATACTGCGAAATTCCAATTCCATTAGCAAAGCTGATGCTCATATGAATCAATTCCAAAGATCAAACTCTTTAAACATTAAAACCCTTAATTCATCAAGTGGTATTACGATTTCCAATAATTTCCATAATGTACCAATGAAGATTCAAACCATACAAAAGAAAAACTTCCAAACTCAATTATACCCTAATGACGATGAAATTAGGCGGTTTTACGACCACGGTACAAATCAAGGTTTTACAAAGAACAACAATTTAGAGAATACTTATCAAGCTTTCGTGGTTCGAGTTCCTACATGTTCTCATGATAATCTTGCATCTTATACCAATTCTCAAGAAGTGAATAGAAATCAAATGGTCAAGAATAATTCGTTTAGTAATCTTCGGGATCAAAATTATTTTGTACCAAAAGTGTCCATCAACAAACCTTTAACCATGAGATTCGCCTTTTCCAGTGAACCAAACCTCGGTCCCAATTCTGTTAATACGAACACCAAAAAAACTGTTTCATAATACGAATTTTAAAGTTCTTTTTAATGCATATTTGTTATATAATTTTGTACATCAAACAATACATTTATAAATGTAGTTTTTATTTTTTTAATTGAAATAAAATATTTTACTAATTATTGACAGTAGATCGAATTGAATTTAAACAAAAAATAGAATTTAAAATATTTATATATTAAAAAATGTTTTATAATAATTATTACTATTATTTTAAATACAAATTTTATAATGAGATTTTTTTTATTTTATTACATTTGTATAATTTTATTATTTAGTTGTGATAAATCTTTCATTTGATTGATTGAAAATTAGAAAAAAATAAATAAATTTGATATATAAAGTTGAAAAATATATAAATTTTATATTTGTAAGAAAATATTTTTTATTTATTTTATTTATATAATATAATAATAATATTTCATAAATTTATTTTTAATAATATTGTGTTATAATATATTTTTAGAAAATGGTATTTTTTACATATTAGAAAATAAAAAAAATTCTGCGCTTTATTTTTCTTCATTTTTATTTATAATTAATGTTGTAAATTGTAAATAATATGTAGGTAGCATAAAATGTTACTAGACTGGAAACCAGCACTTTATCCGTCGGTGTTCCTACGGTCAAAGAATGGTAATTGTTTCCGTTTTCCCTCTAAAATTAAACGCAATAAATCGAACTAAAGTTAAATTCAACGGAACGAAAGGATTTATTTCATTTCCTCTTTTTCGTTGTATTCATTGCATTAGACATCAATGCAAAGTAAAACTAAAATTAAAATACAAATATAAACTGCATTATTTCCCAACGTAAACCGTTCTAATTTTGCCAATAGTATTTTTCTTCTTCGAAAGATTGTTTAAAGACAGTATTGATAATGCTTAATGGCTTTTTTGCTTTAATTAATTAAATTGATTTTACTTTTTCAAACTTGTAAAAATATTTCGTTTTGACTGAAGTAGGTATAAATAAATTACGTCTTTTGTTACATATGTTTTATAATGTTATTTACATATGTTATTGTTTTCTATTATTGTTTTTTAATTATAGTTTTATTATTCTAATATTCGTGATAAAAGTTTTAATAAAATATCTTTAATTTGAAATAGTGGTATTCACTGATCATGTTTTCCATAAAAATGTAGAAATGATACTCAAAAAATATAGTTACCTCTATAAACAGACATTCCAAGAATTATAACTTGAGCGAAAAAGAAAGATAACATAAACTTTTATTATTTGTAACGACAAAAATATACTTTCAAATGGGCTCAGTAAAAGAATTCAGTAGATTTCATGTTATTACATTTGTTCTTGCTTTAAAGGTTCCTATGCATACTCTGTCTGTGCAAGGGAAAGTCCTGCTTTCTATTTCCTTTCCCAGACGATCTCCTTTTACGGAACTGGCTGCACAATTTGGCTACGAAGTCTCTTCTCCCATACTTTGTCGTATGGAAACAGAACTTCTTCTCCGATCTTTCTTTCTTCGTATCTTGGTCCGGTTTTCTTTTTCTATATTCTACTATTTTTACATTCTTTATTTTCCATTGTCGTGTATGCGTCCACTCTTATATTCCTGTCTTTTAGCTCAAATTCGTAGATTTTCTCTTGAATATTCTTCATATCTTCTGCTTTTGTGGCATTACTGAGAGTCACTTCTCTTTTTACTTTTCTATCTTCAATGGCGTTGGCGTACGCTAGATCTGAAAGTTCTTTTTTTCCCAGTTTTTTCTCTACTAGTTTTTCCACTAGTTCATCAATCTTTTAAATACTTCTGATGAATTTTCATTCCAGATTCTAATCTCTACAAGCTCCTTCATTATCTCCAAGATATTTTTCACTTTCGAAAATGCACTTCTCATTCTTGTTTCCAAGCTGTCTCCTTATGTTTTCTCATATTTGCTTATCTCCTCAGGAGTCATGAATGCTGTAACTAATATCGCTTTTCTTTCTTCCTTAAATCCAAAAATCTTTGAATATCTCTCAAAGATTATTATAAGTTCTTCTAATTTTGCTTCTGACCCATCGAATGTCTTCGGTCCTTTGATTATTGGTGTCACGTGGTCGTGTGTCGCCATATTAAGAAGATCGAGACAATACTCATTTGAATTTTTATTACAATTACATTTAGAGTCATTACAAATCTCAGAAGATCTTTCATCGTTTGTCATCGCTCTAATTGGTTTTCTTATTTCTATTTTTAATCATGATTATTCGAACAATTTTTCTAAATCTTTTTAAAATATTTTATTTTTAAAAATATTCAGTAAAAATAATAATTTAAATCATTTCTAAATAAAAACACAAAATTATAAAAATTTTATCAAATTATTAAAAATGACTTTAATTTAAATCTTATTAAATTTATTTAAATTTAATTAAATGCTTTTCTTTTTTTAAAAAATATTAAATTTAATTTAAATTGTTAATTTAAAAAAATATACTTATCAAATTTTTATTTTAATTATGTTCGAATATACAATCCACGCGACCACATCAATGCATCATCTGGGTCGCGGATTGACGATTCGACCAGATCATCCACCGCTTCAAGGGGATCCGGCGGTCATTGGGCCAGTAACGCGGTACTGGAAACCGCGGAAGACCGATTGGGGGTTCTTTACTCGTCAAGGCGCCTACTGGGGCCACTTGGTCTGACCGATTACCGGCGCCCACCGAATTGGCCGATCAATTTTTCAATCCACTATCTTCCAGCACAATTAAAAGGTACTGGTAGCGGCCACTCAGTCCGGCAGCCGGCACCATAACAAGTTTTCTAAGAAAGCAATGTTGAATGCTTTGTCGAATTGTGAGAACGTATTTCATTTCGAGATAGTTTCAAATAAATATGCGATTTTCATCCAGGAGTATAACAATACTAACCTTCCTACTCCTTTACAGACGAATGAGAAGATCGTAATTCTGGAATGCTACAAAGTTGGACCACACTTAGCATGCAGCAAAAACTTTGTACCATTGGATTTCCATGGCGCGATTCAAGCATCGCCATAGCCTCACAACATTTGATGATGTTCAAGCTGGATGCCGAAAATTCTTTACTTCCAAAGATACAACGTGCTATCATCAATGAATTCTAAAAACAGCTCATTAATAGGTTCAAACAATAAAATATCATAGTCGTTACTTTTATGAATAATTTGTGAGTCATTAAGTCTCAACTTTACACTTTCGTTAAGTTTGACTGCACATTTATATATTGTGTTTTTATGCAATAAAACACTGAAACACATGTCTCAACGTAATACAACGATTTGAGAAAATCTTGTATCTTCTATTCGAAAATAACTTTGGAAAAATTGTTTTCTTTAATTAAAAACTCTATCGATTTCAGTTTTATATAAAATTTAATTTTTCATTTTCAAATAATTTAATTTTAATTAATTTTCTGAACTGTGTTTAAAAATTATTATTCTCCTTCTTTTTTATGATTGATTGTTTTCTTCCGTTAAATGTTGTCCTTATTCTCTAAGATTGATTTAACTGTTTTTTGAATTAATTAATTAAATTATTTATACACATATTTTCTTTGAAAATAGTTTAAATAAAAAATTTTCAAATAAAATACAAAATAAAGAATAAAATGACTAAAAAATAGTAACTGGTTGTATAATTATTAAATTAATCAAAATAATTTAATTAAAAAATAAATTAATTTATCAATAAATTTTTACTCTTTACTTATGATGTAGAATATTTTTCTTTAATAAATCAGCTTCAACAAAAGTGATTTTTAAATTTTCTTTAATAAAATAATATTTTAATGAAATATAAAGTATGAAGAGGTAATTAATTCTTGGTTCGCTGATTAAAATTTAAATAGTTTAAAAAAGATTATTTTGAATTAAAATCGAATTGAAAATTTAAAAAAAATAATTAAGTATTTTAGATTTGAATTTAAAAAACATTCTTTATTAAAAAAATTTATTAATATATTAAGTAAAAATATATTTTTATTTAGTAAAAATATATTTTCTAATTTTGAATTAATTTAATGATATGATTAAAAGATTAAATATTTAAAAAATAAAAGATTGAATATTAAATATAATGTATTTTCAAATTTCTAAAATAATAAAATATTAAAAAAAGGCTTTACAAGAACAACGCAAAATTAAAAAAAAACAGCATATAAGATTTCAATTGAAAAACAAAATTATAAGAACAGTATTAAAAGATTAAAGTAAAAAAATATATTTAAACATTAAATATTTTTTTAAAAAAATTTTAATGTGTAAAATTATTTTGATAAATATTTTTGTTTAAAATTTTTAAAAAGTTGAATGCTGTTTTGACTTGATTAAAATTATAAATCGATGAAAAATTATTTGAAAATAGAGATCAGCGGATTAATTCTTAATTGGGAAAATAGTCGGAAAAATTTGTTTGAAAGTTGTCTTATAATAATTTGAGGAAAATGAATTCTGATATTGACGTCATAAATACTTCTCTCATGGCGACTAACGCTGCAATGGATATTTTCATGGGTTACCTGAAATTTTCAACTGCTACCTGAAAAGTACAGGAAAGACGATAATGTGGAGACATTTATTGAAGAATGTGAAACATTCTTTAATTTTGCAGGAATAGTATATGGCTTGGGTTTGCACATGTTTTTTGAGTGTCTCAATAGGCAAGGAACCTGGTGGTGCCTATCTCCTCTCCAGGTATGGATGACCCTTGGCTCCAAGGAGCTCATCCGCCCTTTGCTGGTTTTGTTTTTCATCCTACTAGGTGTCCACACACCTCTTCACCCAGGTTGCTCTGGATGAGGGATTCGGTTTAGTCGCCAACTATTCGACTATGGTATTATAGGTTTACATGGTACCTGAAGCAAACAGATTTCCTGACCTGACATGTAGTCAGTGGCCCCGCGATTTCCCTATCAGTCACCCAAATAAGTACTAACGCGGCCGTTGGTTATATAACTTCGGAGATCGAACGAGATCCCACGTACCCAACTACGGTCATTGACTACATAAGACAATAGGAGGTTATAAAGACCGATTAAGAAAAGCATTCTGTCGAACATCCTCACTATTCTAAGACCTGACTGAGACATGACGGTACCGGATGAAGGAAGACATACCGGAAGTATTTTTTCAGAAAGTAGAAAAGCTCGCGGCCAAGATCTTGAAACATAACTTGTAAAAAGAGGCCCTCATGAAAGAATTATAGTTACATTGTTGTGATGATGTGGACATAAAAAAAGGAAGTACGACTTAACCAAGTGAAAGGAATAGATGAGATGAAAGAAAAGATAAAGGCAGTACATGACGTCAAAAGTGTGACAGAAGACGTGAATGTAGTAGGAGTACAGGGGATGCAAAACAGATCTCGGAGTTACAGAGAGAAAGTAACAGATATTAAGAACACTAATTGAGTTGCCACTAGAACAATTCTCCGTAAAACTTTCGTAGCTCGTCATTGCTTTTGATTGATAATTTTTTACTAATATTTTTTAACGTCTTATCATTCGAAAAAATTTAAATTACGATTTAATTTTTACAAAAATAATTTATACTTTAAATTAAAATAAATTTTATTTATTTTAAGAAAATTATTATTAAAATATTATTTATAAAATATTAATTTAATTTTAAAATTGACTGTTTAAATTTTAATAATTGATTAAATAATCTGATGTTTTAAAATATTTAAAATATCAATCTTCCATCTGGGTTGGAGAAACACAATCCTAAAACAACATACCTAACAACACACAATAAACATCATTCAAAAATATTCCTCACAACAAGGAACAGTAAATACGGACAAAATCAGGCAGGGGTTGGTAGAAATACTACAGAATACGCTTAAGGCATGAAAGTGCTTAAATGTAGAAATTGTAAGAAAGTAAATCACACAGGTGAAACGTGAAGACAAAGAGAACCAATCAAGTGTTTCGGATGTGGAAAAGAAGGACACATGATAAGAAACTGTTTGGAAAGGAGAACAATAAAATGTTATGGTCTTGGACAACAGGGACACGTAAGAAGAAACTGTCCAAACATCAAATGCAAAAGATGTCAAGATAGAGATCATAGTGAAAGTGAATGTTATACAAACATAAATGGCAGAAGGAGACAGCAAAATACAGGTGACAATAACTATCGAGGATCGGGATTCAATCAACAAAGATTTAGGGATAGAGAAGACAGAATACTATGAGATAATCGATGATTCGTGGCTAACATTGAAGAAGAATATGAAGAGTCGGTGACAGGAAGGGAACACCCAAAAGGCAACGCGTCGAGAGAAGTGGAGCCAGTCGGGGCAATAAATTAAAAGATACCAGTGACTCACAAAGTATTGGTATTTATAGTAGTAGTAATATATCAAATATTATAGACGTAGTGATAGATGATGAAAGGAATGTTGAGATAAGCGACGCTAGAGTAAATGATAAAGTACAGAAATTTATAAAGTAAGAAACTTTGAAGGACAAGCTTGGACGAAGTTTAGTGGGAACAATTGAAGAAAAGTGCGTAGAAGAAAATATCAGGACTTTCTCAATAGATGAATGGAAAGCAGAAAATATATCGTATGATAGAATGTAAGGCCGGCCGAGTGTAAAGTTGATGATACAAGGTAACGCGGGGGATTGTTTATTAGACACATGTTCAAGAGTAAATGTAATGCACAGATAGATTTTTGAGAAACTGACGAACGTAAAATTAGAAAAGGCAGATTTTAAATTAAACTGTGCGAACAGTAGTCAACTAGATTATATGGGTAAAATTTCGGTGGACGTAGAAATAAAGAAAAACAGAGAAATATAACGTTTATTGTAGTAAATGACGTAAAAGCAGACATAATATGAGATATAGAATTGCAGATGGCATTTGGAATCGAGTTACATTGGAAAAATAAGAAAAAAGTGTGAATGAACAATTTTATCTAGTATGTAACTTAGTAGCCAAATTTGGACGTAAGGTTACAAATTTAATTTAATTTAATTTAATTTAATTTTAGGAAAGATTCAAAAGAGCTATGGAAATTATGAAAATTGCAGATAAGCCAAAGATTGTTGATATTGTTAAAAAACATCAAGGAGTTTTTATGGCTGATAAATGAGATATCGGATTTACGACGATGATTAAACATAGAATAGACAGAAAAGAACCTCCAATTCACCGTAGACCACATAGGCAACCAGTTAATCTGGAAGAAAAGATTGATGAGACAATTACGAATTTGTGGGAAAACAGCATTATTAAGATATGTAATTCACCATGGAATACACCGATTATTTGTATATGGAAGAAAGAAAAAAATGATGTTAGAATTTGCTTGGATTTTAGACAGCTAAACCTAGTCATGGAGAGACAGGCATTTTCTATGCCAAATATGATAGAAATGATGGACAAATTGTGTGAAACCAGATATTTCACATCAATCGATTTAGGCAATGCATACTACCAGGTCGAACTAGAGGAAGATTCAAAGCTAAAAAAGGCATTTTCAACAAAGCTAGGAAAATTTTGTTTAAATTGAATGCCGTTTGGTATAGCAGCGGTACCGAGAACGTTTCAGGAACTCATGGCAAATGTCCTCGGAGACATAGAACAGACGGTGGTATATTTAGATGACATTCTTATATTTTCAAAATCGTTGGAACAACATTACGAAACTTTGAATAAAGTATTGGACCAAATCGGGAAAGCAGGCTTAAGAATCAATCCGGAAAAGTGCCATATCTTAAAAACAGAAGTTAAATTTTTGGGACATGTAATTAATGATAAAGGTATACATATGGAACCATCGAAAATAAAAGCCATAAAGACATTTGAAAAACCTAAATGTGTAAAGAATCTACGAAGTTTCCTTGGAATTTTCAACTATTACAGACGATTTATTAAAGACTACGCAGCAAAGGCCAAGACATTGGAACAACTGTGTGGATTGAACAAGAAGAAATTGTTATGGACAGACGCATGTGATGTAGCATTTGCAGAGATGAAAGAGGCTTTAACAACTCCGTCAATTCTAGGATTCCCAGACTTCAAGAAAGAATTTATACTGGACACTGATGCCAGTTTCGACACGATAGGAGCAGTGTTATCCAAAAGAGACAAGGACGGATAGGAGAGAGTTATTGCATATGGTTCACACTCTATGAATAATCATGAAAAAGGATACTGCATTACTCGAAAAGAGCTGTAGGCAATGTATTACTTCTGTCAACATTTGAATCATTTTTTATACGGGAAGCGATTTACTTTGAGAACGGATCATAAGGCAATTACGTTTATGGTTAAAACAAAAAAAAACGAAAATTGCGCAATTTCGGACATAGACAATTATTTATCAAGCCTGGACATACACTTAGAATACAGAAAAGGAACAGATCATTCTAATGCGGATAGGATAATAACTTTTGTAATATTAATCATTAAATTTAATATTTTTTCAAAGATAACAAAACTATTTTGATTATTATTTTAAAGTTGTAATGTTTTCTGTTATTTGCGTCGATATCATTTTTGATATTTAAATTATGATTCATAAGTGTCAAAATTTTTTATTAGCACTGTAGAAGGTGGCGATCCTGAATTCGAACGATCCGCAAACCATATAATCGCGCAAGGGTTCGTCAACGGCTGACTGACTGGCGTCCTCGAACCGTCGTAGTTTAGTGGTCTCTAATTCGTTGGATAACCAGTACATGACCGGTCGAATCCGATCAATACAGTCCCGGATTGCGGTGCTCCTCATCAAGGCTTGACGAGCTTCCCAGCATTGGCGGTCTGTTTTCAGAATAAGTGATTACGTGCAGTAGATGATGAAACGAGGGGACATGTGTTAGTCCTCGTGCTTCTTCGTGCAGTATCGCAAAAACGGACCGACGAGTCAATGTCAGAAAGCGAATCCGATAGCTTTCAACACAACATCGTTCGGACGCACTGCGACTCATGAATGAAGTAAAAGCAACATTAATGAGGGCCGCGACAGAGAGAACGCAGCGGGGCTGCGGAACTCCTTCACTCGTGTCCTATTTTTGGGTCGTGGGTGAAATAATAATGATATCTCACTGATTAGAGGTGCACCTGACACATTAAATTTTCCTTTTCATCGACCAGACATTTTCGAGATTTGATTTTACTGGTTCGATTTGCAACAACAACGATTTTATTACAATTTACGAAATTTACAATTTACGTCGTCACACAAATCAGAATGTGAAACAAACCGATATCGAATCAGAAATAACCCACAAAACTCAAAGTTTTTTACCACCACAAAAACTGCATTAAAGCAATTTTCCGAAAAAACATTTCCGAAAAAATTAGACACCTAAAACATATTTTAGGTGTCTAAATTAATTTAATAAGGTTTTTTTATAAATTTTTAGTTTAATTTTTTGAAATTAATTTTTTTAAACACTGTAATCCATAATTATGTACCTTTCTCGAAAACTCAAAATCACAATGGTCAGATATCAAATAAAATTAAGAAATCAATAAAATGCACAAATATCTGATTCTAAATCACAAGTCATTAATTAAAGTTCTAATGAGAGAATTGATAGTGTGAATCCGAGAAAGATCTGATAATTGCTTCACAAAGATTAAAAAGGCTGTTGAACTTGAGAAAAAAACACTTTGATCCCAAGATTTCCGTTCTCGGCGAATAAATTTTTCTCAAAGATTGAAAATAATTTCCTTAATCGATCGAATTTAACCCTTCGTAACATGGTGTGACACTTCTGTAACAAACCGTTGTAACTCTTGCAGGATCTCTAGCTATAAACATATCACATTTTAAATCACTGTTGCAAATCTGTTACACACCGATATATACAACATCGGTGATTTATTAGTACCTACAGGTGGCGTTGGTGGTAGCATGATGAATTTGACAGTTCTCTCTATTACAATGTGTGGAGTGCGTGCATACAAATTTTTTTACAAAATAAATATTTGTGCTATTGATATTGTTGATATTTTTGAAAAAACACAAAGGTAAATTGATTATTTTGGATTTTATTTACTTAGTTATATAAAATAAATTGAAATATTGTTGTATCAAAGAAATGTATGTTTGTGACAGTTCTGTCACATTGAGTTATAGAGTATATTTTCTCGTTGACACTGGTTCTGTTGTTTTGGTTTTACCCATTAATTTCAATTAAACAATTAACAACACTTCACACCTGGAACCACCATGGTCGATTAAAACTGAAGACAATTATATCAAAACAGTAAATAAAACAGGGAAAATGTATTAAAAACTGGAGAACCTGACTTTGGAGCATCATCCAATGTTGTCGTAAGACTGTCTAGAATTGTACCTAAGAACCAGAATTATAGACTGTATTTTGATAATTATTTTACTTCCCTGCTACTTCTTCAATATTTAGCTCAAAATGGCATCATCAGTCTCGGTACAATTCGTAGAAATAGTTGTGTGGGAATAAACTACCAACGGAAAGAGATCTTTCTAAATAAGAACGTGGATTTTCGGTTGAGTATGTTGCTAATATTGAAGGAACAGATGTGATGACTGTCCTTTGGAAGGATAATAAAATCGTCACTTTGACCTCTAGTTTCGTCGGCGAACAGCCAAAATCAGAAGTTCGTCGATATGACAAATCAAAAAGAAAATATATAACAATCAAACGACCTCACATAGTAGCAGAATATAATCGTCATATGGGTGGAGTTGATTTGATTGACAGCATCATGACAAGGTATAAAATCTTGTTGAGAAGCAAACGATGGCAAGTCCAAATATTTTACCATTTTCTAGATCTTGCAATTTCTTCTTTTTCTTCTTCTTTACAGAAGAGTGCGATAAGAGAAGAAAATGGAAGACAAGGAGCAGATTTTCGGCTTGAAATTGACAGGGTGCTGTGCAAGCTCAATACAAAAACTTCTATAAAGCGACGAACCATAGAGCCTGACATTTAAGCTAAGAAACATAAAGGTCCAGCGCAATATGTGCCTCCAATTGCAGTCAGACAGGACAAAACTTGACATTGGCCAACCTTGGCAGACAAACGCATAAGGTGTAAGCTTCCAGGTTGTGTGTTTCAGACAATTTGCGAAAAATGTGGGGTGGCACTATGCTTCAATAAGCAAAATAATTGTTTTAAAACATTTCACACCTCCTGATGTCATTGTAAATGTATTGTCCTTATAATTTAAATAATATTATTACCATTTTATTTTTGTAGCGTTGTAAAGCAATGTGACAGTACTGTAACACTCCATTTTTATAACTTTTTATATGTTTATGTTAGAAATAAATAAAAACAATAAAATACGTGTTTCATTATTTACAAAAAGCTACTGTTTCACATAATATTTATGTTTTTTTAAGATATTGAGTTACGAAGGGTTAAGTCATTTATTTCACTGTTAGAATTGGCAACAGATTCATTATCTTTTTTGGTGGATCGAACAATTACTGATGACCTTATATCATAAACAGGCGATCAAATCGAGACATTTATTCTTTGTTATTTACGGTACTCCAATTTTTAAAAGTTACACCAATTTTCAGTTTTTTAAACAATTCGCATTTTTAAGCATTTATTATTATTTTTCATTAGTTATTTCTTTTATGATCACCACAAGTACAGAATAATAATTTTTATTTCAAACAAATTTTCAAGTTTCTTTTTTTAAGGATAAATAATTATATGATATTTATATTATCTTTATTATACTAAATATATTACAATAATGGATCCAAAATATTCAAATTAATCTCTTGAATTTGTTTAAATAATATTAACAACTCGTGTAATTTTTAAATCACAAATATATATTTTCTGTTTTGTTAATTATTATGGAATCCTCTTACATGGCGACTACGGCCAGTGTCATCGGAAATCTGGCTCCGAAGGTTTATGATTGGTCACAGGACATAGAAGAATTTATAGGCGATTGCCAGCGATTCTTTGAAGTTGCTCAGATCATCGAGGCTATTCAAGCGTTCGTGGACCGAGAGATATGTTAGCCACGTACGAAACAGTGGATAGCAAAATCACGGATTTCAAGGATTGATTGAGAAAGGCTTTCAAACGACCATCGTCCCTAATCCAGGATCTCAACGAATTGATGACATACAGGAAGGGAACCGACTCAGCGACAGTATTTTTCAACAAAATTGAAAAAATGGTGGACAGAGTACTGTTACACAAGTGGAACAAACAGGAATTGATGACCTATTTCCTCACGCACTGTGTCGAGGATGTGTCAATCAGGACGCAAATTTTTATGCAAGAAGTGAAAGTTCCGGATTCCATTAAAACGGTGATCGAAAAAATGGAGCACATCAAGGATGAAGTACAGTCCAACGAGATTGCGCTATTGCAACAGAAAAAGACTTTTGCAAATGTGTTGGGGGAAAAATCAAATTTCGGGAAGCCAAACCGTTTCCAACAAACAAGGGAGCCCCGATCGGAATTAATAAAACGAAATGAAAATTATGATCAAAGAAACCAACAGAGATACCATACGTCGGCGAGTAAGGTGATTGAATGTTTCATTTGTAGAAAAATTGGTCATATGAGACGTGAATGTCCCGAAAACGTAAAACGGTATTACGGATGCCGTGGCAAAGGACATATTCGGAGAGAGTGCCCATATTTGAAATGCGCAAATTGTAATGGACAAGGACATTTATGGTACCAATGTTTTAAACAAGAAGGCCAGCAGATGAATCGAGATCCGATCGGTTGGAAATCGAACCGGTATAAATCGAATGTTGCCGGAATCGACGAAATAGAGGAGATAGACGGATGTGACCGAGACATATCGGGAAATGCGGAGGCCCTAT
>MQRK01249455.1:0-17742 GCA_001938485.1 Girardia tigrina
TACTTGAAAGTTAAATTGTGCTCCTTCGATATAGCGGTAGTCAAAACATAGCTTATTAAGGCTTCTATTTTCACAATTTCTTTAATTAAATAGTTTCGAATTTCGCTTTACCAAACGGAAGCCGAGCTGAAGAAGCAACAATAAGAGACATATATGAATAAATTAATGAGAAAGAACACCAAAACAGGTACAAATGAATATTTCAATTTAAAGGAACATCAAACAAAGGCATATATGAATAAATAAACTAATTCTAACATACCGAGACATTTAAAGGGTCTTATTTCCAAGTGGATATCACAATTCTCATGATTAAAGTCGCACCAGTGATCGAATTTGACCTTCTGAACAGCTGGTTCGGCCGTGCGGATATTCAAATGTGGAAAGGATTTTTTGCAAAAATCGACGACTTCTTGCGCCGTTTTAACACAGTCTTGTTTGTCATCAATTATCCAACTGTCATTGATTAATACTTTAGTTGGCCGACCGCAGAGAAAGGCAACCAAAGGATCTTTAGTAGAAGAAGCAAGTTTATTCGTCAATAATACCTGAGATGTCAGAATTTTATTTTACAAGTAAAATATGATTTTATTTTACTTTAATAAGGACGATAAAAAATAATTTGTGTAACATGCTACCCATGCATATGAAATCAAATATTCAAATGATTAGTTAATTAATGTAACCCTTATTTAAAATATTTTGATACATTTAAACAACGTTCGATTAAAAGGAATTATTATTTTTACACATGTGATTTTTAAATATACCAATGAATGTTTCAAAAATATTAATTTTTATTCGATAATTATCACTAATTAAAGTTTTTAATTTACGGATATTTAATTCAATACCATCAGGTTATATTCAAATGGTTCATTCTCATTCATAATGGAACTTGCCAGTTTATTTACAAAATCCAAAATAGAATAATGGGTTTGAATTTCGGAATGTAGTAATAGAAATCTTTTGCAAAAATTTAATAAGGAAGTAGAGACGATGTCATAATTAAAGTTTTAGCTATCAAAATAAAATAGTTAAGGTAATTTGATGTGGCCTTTTCCATTTCGTCATTTGAGTGTGAGCAACCGATTAGTTTAAACTCTGACTTGAATACGGACAAACTCGATCTGATCAGTCTTGGTAGAAAATAGCCAACATCTGCAGTTTTGGTGAATATCTTCTCACTTCAGAATATATTAACTCCACGGACAGATATTGGGAAGTCAGTTCATTTGAGTTTGACGTTCTTGTCGCGTTCCCCTCTGTCGACAAAATTTTTGTTGACTCAGAGTTCCCATCCGTTTTTGAAGTTCAACGGCAACTCATAGACACTTCGAATTCCTATTGACAATTTCGTCAGTACTCCATCATTACTTAGGGAACGGACGCGCCTCCTCCACGCATATCAATAAGTTGTATGCGCTTTGGAGAGCCTACGGGTTCAAACCAGTAACGGGTATTGCCTGACTGGTGGTCTCAGTGCCTAAGGGGTCGATATTGTTTTCCAATACTATTTAGAGATTTTAGTTTTCCCATTGTGTCGGACGAAGAGAGCCTCAAGGAAGTAAACGTCGGTCAACCCGCGTRCCCCTCGCATTCTGCGGTCGACCTGCATCACCTCCAGAAGGTCCTTCGCCRCAAACAACAGTTTTCGTTCATGTAATATTATTTTTCATACATAATTAACCTTTTACTTTTATTACAATACTATCCATAATATGTAGAATTTAGCCTATAAACAGATCTTTGTATTGATTTTAGATACGAGTTTTATTTGCAATACTTGCTGATATAAAAGAAAAACTTTTAACTGAAAATTTTTATAATGATATGATCCGATGATACCAGGCAAATTTTGATCCCTTTCAACTCTTTGAACGTTACGTAAAATATTAAAAGAAAAATTTTTTATAACAGTAAATCGGCCACTAGGAACTTTGAATAAACTGAAACCAATTACTTTATATTTTTCTGTCAACCTTGTAATTCGATTAAAATATTATTAAATTTATACCATTAAAAAAGTTATACAAGGCCATTTTTATTGTATCTAGGTTAAAATTATCATATTATACCAATGTGCGTTATTCGACAACTTCGATGGTAAATAACTTTTATTTAATCGTTAAGGAATTTAATGATTAATTTATGGTCTTTCAGTTTAGTCGTCTCATCAAACCTCAAACCATAATCGAATTATTATCGTTTGACCCGTTAAGCTTAGATTCCGAAACCACTGTAGTGATTACATTTTACTGTCGCTCGGGGCTATTATTATAAGAGTTTTGTTCATTTTATTCAGAGATTACAATAGGAATTGATAGTTCGAGTTTTGAATATTTACAACATATCTCACTCTCCCTTACTCGAAGCTTACGTACTGACTACCATAATTATGATAAAGGAAAACAAATGAATAAATATATCTTGATCCATTCATAAAATTATATACACGCTATTTACACTGAGCGCTACCCTTTCCAGTTAAACTGTACCTCGTATAACGGCCTGGAACCTACTCTCGTTGATGACTTATGTACACTATTTACATCAAACCTTCCTCTACTTCTCCTGAACTCTCCCTTCTTCACGGTCCCCATTATTGTATCTTCCTGCTGACGCTCTCTCTCTCTCTCTCTCTCGACTAATTATCGGCCCAGAATCGAAGTTCGCATCGATTTCTACAATTAGAAAGGGGCGTTTACTAAGGATTGTCGACAGAGTTTCGGGCGGTAAGAGTGAGACAAATAAGTTCAAAGACAGAAATTATATAAAATAAATAAGACACATCATTAATAAATTACATATATTAAATAAAAAAATAAGCATAAGTATAAAATTGACACATCGTTAATAAATTATGTTGAATAAAATAAATAAATATAAGTATAACATTACTCGTTATCAAATCGCAATTACAGCTCTGTTCAAATAATTTCGAAGAAAATTCTAATAATCTTACAAGTAAATAAGTGTTAAAATCGCGCTGTGAAATAGGGTGTAGAAATAATTTTTAGAAATAATTTTAAAAATATGGTAAAATTGTGAATTGTGCGACTGTATGTCGGGATGTGCCAGGTATATATACCTGGTCGATCGCATGTCTAGCCCCACGCGTTCGGGTAGCCTGTATGAGTGTTTCAAGCATGTGCATAGTTTCGAAAATCAGATGTTTATTCGTCGGTATCCTGTTTACATCTAGATTATCTAGTGACAGGAGGAAAGAAGGGGCAAACATGATTGCTGGTTTCGTAATCAGTATAATTCATCTTAACTGGTTGTTTATCACTCGAACTAGATTATAATCAGGCCGTTACTGGTAAGGTAATCGTATGGTGTTTTAAATGTCGTTATTTATTTATTTCAGACAAAATCAGATGACAAGGTTTGTAACTTGCGCTGCGCTGCCGTCCGTGTAGACCACACAGATTTTCAAATTATCATTGATCTGACTCAGGCTTCGTGTATCTGATTACCGCGGATGTTCAAGGATTTGTTTATATTTACGGGTCTCCGTGGTTGTGCTGGTATCCATCCGACACATGTTATTCGAGGAAGCGGTTCGTGGTGGTATTCTAGTTTTAATTATCGCTGATTCAGGTCGTCAGATGTCGGTTATTTACATTCTCGGGACGTCTGCGGATTTAATCAGAAACTCGGGCAGTTACATGATTCACGTTGAATCATCTCGGCAATTTATTTTATTAATTAAGGATTCTTTAATTAAACTTTTCTTTCTTTTGTGGTTCTGCAAAGGCTCGTTAGGGTGATAGAACAATGGTGAAGAATCTGGCTCCATCTCACATGATACCTCTGGATCCTTGCGGTCTATGGGGTTAATTGTGTTAGATGGGGCCTATCTAAACATACTGTGTAATACTCGAGTTAGACTATTCTCCTTTTTTCTAAAGGTCTTTTTTTCGGAAAGGTCGGATCGTAACATTCTATTAATAAATGAATTCTGATTTTTAAATAAAAACCATATTTAAAGAATTAAGGAAGAAAATTTCGTCAAATAAATGGTATTAATATACACAGTTCTCATTTTCCTTGTAGATATTTTATATTTGAATCTTTTGAAAATAATATCTGAAATTCAGGAAATTTAATTAAATTAAACTCAACACAGATTAACACAATTATCTTTTAGGAGAGATTTTATAAGTGTGTCCCGTAAATAATGATAATTGTATACAACACAGATCCACCAATTAAAAAAAGTAATTTACGATAAGGCGAATAATGAGAAGATTTTTTTACTAGCTTGCTTTCTTTTTTGTTTGCTTGTCCGCAAAACTTAAAACTTTTTCGAAAACAAATTTTAAAAACTTTTTAAAAAACCACGTTTTTACCGGGGACTAAAAAGTGCAAAATAACTTTTAGCTTAGGTTACACAAACCTTTGATTGGAATTATCAGATTTACTTCTAATATTGAGTATTCTAATTAAGACCATACGAAATTTTCGTAAATATATACCTTGAATATATCGTAAAATTCTACAACAGAAACGTGGGCGCATTAGAAAGGCGCTTAGATTTATCTAACATGATAGTTCGTCTATTCATGATCTCTTCATAAATTATGAATTTCACAATGTTATGTTGGTTTTGTAATCATTTTTTCAGTATTTTTATCTTTAATCTGTTAAAAACAGACACATTATTTTTGACATGAATCACCTATATAAACCTTCTTTAGACACTAGGAAAGGGTTCGTGTTGTACCTGTATCTCGTTTCCCTGTACGTCTCCGGATCTTCTTTTACCTCTAGAATAATCTTTTGCTATATTCTCTTCTCTTCTATCAAACATTTCCAATCTCCTGTCCATTTCATCATCCCTGTTATCTAACTCCGCCAAGGGTTGTTTCTTATTCATATATGCCGATCGTTCTCTATATCTCTGATTAGAATAATCTCACCTGTCATTCCAATAATTTCTATTATTGTCCCATTTCCGTTCGTTACGTTCTTTAAACCTATTTGGGTTTTCATAACATTGGGTTCGTAGGTGCCCTCTTCTTTGACAGCGGCTACACTTAACGTTCGGACATTCTCTTCTAACATGACCTTCTTCGTGGCAGGCCCAACAAATTATTTTTCTGACTTTATGATTTCGACTTGTACCGTCTCTCTTTACTTCGTCGCTTCCGTAGTTTTAGTGTTCTTCTTTTATTCTCGACAGTTTTCCAATCGTTTTCTTTCCTTGTGTTACATGCTGCAATCGGCGAATTTCTTTTCATTTTCCTGTATTCATACATCCTCATTTGTATGTTTTTGATCTCCTCTGCCTTTGTTACACCTTGAATCGCTATCTCTTGATCGACGTTATCATCGTCAATCATATTAGCATAGAACAAGTTTGATAGTTCTTTCATACCAAACTTTTTCTCCACTAATTTTTCGATTATCTCATCTGCTTTGCGGAACGCAAATGACGGGTCACCGCAACCTACTCTTAACTCTATGAGATCTTTCATCAAATCCAAAATAGATTTCTTTTTTGAAAATGCTGCTCGCATTTTCTCTTCACAAGTACTCCCTGGGGCCTTCTCGTATCTCAGAATCGCATCTAGAGTCAAGTAGGGTGTTACCAGTAGGATTTTTCTCTCCTCTGATAATCCCATAATCTTTGAATACCTGTTTAAACTTATCAGGAATTGATTGAATTGATCAAAAGTAATTAACCCCAACATCCCCCTCGTTTTTAAAATTTTTGAATTTTTCAACCTTTCGAATAAGTTATCTACCATTTTTTTCTTCCAACTTGAAGCTTCTTTCGTGAATTCTTCCGCCAACCTTCTTTTAGAAACCGATTGGGGTACTGATATCGGATCTCTTTAACCCGGTCAAAATTCCTTTCCTGAACTGAGGCTCGGATTTTCTTAATCGTTATTAGCTGCCCAGTCAGAAATCGGGATATAGTTGACTTCGAAATATTGATATTCTTACTACTCTGGCCATATATTTTCATTTCGGTTAACGTGGATTGGGATTTCACCTCAATGAATTGAATAATGAAATCAACGATTTCAGTATTAATTATTGATTTCTTGTATCCTCCCCGCTTTCCGGTTGAAATTATCCCATATCTGCGGTACTTGTAAATTATGGTTTTCGCTGTACCATCTGAAATATCCAGTTGTCTGGCTAAAGTCAGATAATTCTCTGGCTTATTGAAGGCTCTAATAAGCCTTTGCTTGTCAATTTCTGCAATTCTGTAAGAAATAAATAAATGATGATCTAAATTTAAGGGATTTATTATTTTTAAGTTTTCTTCTCTCGACATGCCTCTGTTCTTTTACTATCTTCGGATAAACTGATAAAAAAATAATAATAAATAATTGTTATTAATTATCAACCTCATTTCAGTGTCTTCAGCACTGCTGATTGGGGTATAATGAAAATTATCCATTTTTTATTGAAAAAACTTTATTTCTATTAAATGTCAGATTTCTTATTAAATACATGAAAATATAGTGTATAAAAGGTGTATATTGACTTGTGTATGAGTATATTGTATGTGTTGTTTGTGTGTTTAGGGTGAGACATTATTTTATATATTTAACATTCTTCTGTTGAGTGTAGGTTGTGTTTTCTATTAAGTTTGAGAAAAGAAGTCTGATTTTATTTCGTTAAAATATATTTATTTATTTACAATTGATTACAATTAAAAGTCAAAAGCGTTTAGTAAAAGGATAGCGTTTTATTTGGCCCCTGGCCGATTTTATATTAGAACACCGAGAGCCTTTAGCGACAACTCGGGTTGGTTAAATTTTAAAGGTTTTTTGGTCACACTTTACAGCGTCTTCTTTTTATATAAAAATATAAAGATTTTAAAAGGATTATTTTAATTACTTTTTTTTGTTCTTTAATCTGATCGGCGCACTATTTTCAGTGTGATTAATTCAACTTGTTAAGTTCTCTTCGCACTCTTTCGGTGTAATTTAATAACTGATAAAGTTGAATCTTAGAATCTCTTGAATCTCGCTCATTTAAATATAATTTTAAAAATTAATTTATTCGTCGTCTAGACGAAAATTTCAATAAGTCTTTCTCTTGATAAATAAACAAATTCTTGCAACTCTTTCTTCTCTTAAAAACTTTTTGCACTTTAAAACTTAATTAATAATGACCTTTTATACTAGGCCTTTCTTTTAAAATCAATTTTATTTTTTAATTTAAATTTATTATTTCTTTTTAAATATCTGTCTTTCTTTCTTCTTTTATTTACTTAAACCTTTCTTTAATACATTATTTATTTATATAAAAAATATAATTTTATATTTCTTGTCATAAATATTCCATCTATGAAAATATAATTTGTTTAATAATGTTTATTAATTTAAAACAAATACATATAAATTTTAAGATAATACCTCAACACTTATAATATGCATGCCATTTTTATTTAAGTATGGTTTTAGTTTTTTAAATATTTTAATTGAATATTTATTTTTAGATCTGAATTTTTACTATGAAATTTTTTATCAAATAAACGCCATTTTAAAATATATTTTAGTATAATATATTTCGACGGTTTAACCGTCATCATCAGATCACTGATTATGTTCTTTTTTATTGCTTTTATATAAGAAATGAATGATTATGTAATCGCTTATGTAAGTCTAATCGAAAACTCTTAACAAATTAGTTGAGAGTGCTGTTTGAACATTGATTTTAGGATCACATGATCTTATCAACAATGCTTCACATGAAACTCTCTCCCAATAATTTTTAAAATGCTTGCACAAAATCTTAAAATCATTTATGCTCATATTACATTTACACGTTTTTTTATGCTCAGCAATATTACTCTTTCTCCCTTTTTGACTGTGTTTATTTGTTTATAATAAAAAATTGCCATCTTTTTTCAAGTTTATTTTTATCAAATGCCCGATATTTTTTATCAACTGCCAGTGACTATAATAGAAATAATTGTTGACAATTTCATTACAACAATAAATTAAAATTTAAATATGCATTAAAACATATTTCTATATAGAGGGCCCTTAAAAATGTTAAAATGCCCTAGTAAAAAGAAAACAGGTGTACAGTATACATTATGTAAGTTAAAGATGATGAACAAATTATATGTTATTAAATTATAATAATGTTTCTCTTAATTAATAATTATCGATGATAATTTAAAATAATCAATGTATTACATTTTCTAAATGGAAACTTCCATCATCATATTGAGTCATTCTTTGTCTCTCATATCCGTCTGTATTTCATTGATAATGTTCCATCGTATAAAACATTTGAAAAAGTTTTCGCCTCTGAAATTTTCCGTCAACTGGAGTTGGAATTGGATTCTGATGCACAGTATGGGAATAATCGTGAACGCGTCTGACGATTTCTATTTTCTTTTAAACGGCTCATTATTGGAAAATTACAATCTGTTTTTCTGCTGCTCTTTGGAAGTTTTGATTAATATATTTTTCATATTTTCAACTTACACACAAATCGGACTTTCGATTCTATTCGTACAGAAGGCCAATCACATTCATAATTGGAGTAAAATTTACTCGATCTCCAAGCGTTGGATCGTACTGATTTTAATAATCATTTTCGTTACTTGTGCGTTGTCGATTTTTACGAGAAAAAATGTGTATAAAAAGAAATGCGTTTGGATTCATAATTACGATATGGTTTGGGTATTTTTTATGGAATCCATCATTTGGTTTTTCGCTCCGGCATTAATCATTGCAATTTTACTATTTCAATATTTACGTTCGAGAATCGAAAACAAAGTCAACAAAAGACCTTTGGAGAAAAGAAACAAGGATTACGTAAATAACAACACGACTCTTCATTTTCTACGGACGTTTGTCATACTCGTTAATATTTATTGGTTCGCGTCAAATTCTCTATATCAAGTTTTCACAATTTTTGAAATTCTCAAATTGAAAAATGGAAGTAAAAAAATTACGAAAATTAGTACAAAACTCATTAGATGTCCGATTTATTTACAAATTGGGTTTTTTTGTCTTGCTTGGCCGTTTATTTATAAATATTATCAAAGGGAAAAATTGAAAAATGAAAATTCTTCATTGACTTTTGGAATCGAAGATCAATCAATTAAATCGGCATTTACGTCGAGAGACTTCAATAAATTAGAAAAAAAACCTGTAGAACCTCTTACTGTAAAAAAGGGTAAAAAACTTGCCAATAAGACACGTTATGATAATACTTTATCTTTGATTTCATTAAAGACAGATTCCAATGATTGTTTTGGGGACAATATGTCCTATATTTCATCGCTAAATGTTGTGGAATCTAATGGCCAAAACCAATCTGATAATAATACTACATATTGTAGGAAAATAAAACCAAAAGCACCTATCACTTTTAAAAAGTCGAACATTTTGAAATTAAAAGGTGATGAAATTACGAATCGTACTCAAGTTCTTTGTCAATCATGTGGAAAATCCATGAAAAAAACTCGCCAAATGAAGAACGTAAAAAATGAAAATTATGATGAAATTCAAAAATTTAAAAATCGATACACATTACCGGAAAATAAAAATATAAAAAAATCTTTGAAATTCAAAGAAAATAATTTCAAAATCGGAGAAAAAACCAATGCACAATTGAAATTGAAAAATTTGTCAATTTATAGGCCGAATAAATGTGAATTAACTGCAAATCTTTCACCGATTAAATCAAAATCAATCAAACCAAATGTTAAAAGAAAATTGAGAACTAAGAAAAGGATAAAATGTGAAATTCGAGGCAATTAAAACACCATTAACAAATAAAACTCGAAAAGAAAGATATATTAATAATTTTCATTTAAATATTATTACTTTTACTGTCATAATAAGTTCAAATGTTACTTATTGTTTCACTGGAAATTAAAATGGTATTTTATTTGTTAAGAAAATTTTATTATTTAATTTTATTTTTATGAAACAAAAAATATCTGACACGTTTTGTTTAAATATTATAATTTCAAATATTTGACCTTAAAATAATTTAAGTGGTTCTTATGAATTTGTGAGTGGAAGTTATTAATAAATTCTAGAATTCAAAATGATTAATGGTAGTTTTCTTAATTTGACGATTTCTAAATTCATTTTGCGTTTAAATTTTTTGTGTAATTTTTAAATAATTAATTGTCAATAATTCATCGATTTTACAATTGAAATATTAAAAATCAATTTAATTTAAATTGATTTTTAAACAAGCTGAAGAAAGTAATGAAGATCTATACGATGTCCGTCCTCCTTTAGTGATTCGGGACACGAATTTAAATCAAAGTGCGAGAATGAAACTCAGGTAAATACAAAATAATTTTTTATTTTATTTTCTCTCTAAATTGTTTTGTAACTAATAAATATTTTTTAGTGATTTTGTGGTAATAATATTGGCATAAAATATTGCATGATAATATGTCTATAAAATTATAACGTTGGTCAAAAAGTTCTAATACACCATAGAAAAAAATATTTACTTTGAAAAACTTTGTCTTTATTTTTAATTTTTTTAATGTTAAATAAATTAATATTAAAATTTTAAAAAAATAGTAAAAAATTGAATAAACATTATAAATGTTCTTCAATATTATTTTAAAAATAATTCTAAAACCTAGATTAAAATAATATTTTTATATGATTTTTTATTATTTAAAAATATTTTGGCTTTTGTAAGATATTTTCTTGAAAACAAAATATTAACATTCTATCTACAAAACGGATTGGGCCCCATTAAAATTTTCTATAATTTAGGTTTTCACTATAAATATGCATTGAAATTTTTTGCGACTTCCAGATTATTTATACGTTAATTTAAGCCCTTTTTTGAAAATTTTCAATTAATAATATTTATTTTAATAATATTAATTAAATAAATATTTACTAAATTTAATAATTTTAATAATATTAATTTAATTATTAAATTCGACGTTTTTATTCGCGGCGTTTTGTCGTGATACCACTGATTATGTACTCGACAAGAAATAATTACTTATTTCATTGATATGGCAAATGATATACTTAAGTTTTGGTTTTCTAGAATAATTGTGTATTTAAAGATATCGTGCTATTTCCTTTTTTCATCAGAACATATCATATCATGCTACATTTCGAAGCGTTATAAAGGTTTACTTTTGAAGAAAGCTAGCAGCCACGAAATTATTGCAGAACTACAGAACGTTTACAAGAGCAAGTACCCTTATAAAGTAACCATTTACAACTGGATTCGTGATTTCAAAAGTAGATAGACTAGTGTATTTAACTCGAAAGATCCTGGAAAATCAGTGGAAGTAGAAAAGCAGAAGAAAGAAATGCTACAAGAAATTAAAGTGGATGTCAAAATCAACTCCGATTATTATGTACAATTGATGAAGAAAGTAAAAATAAATGAACAGAAATGAAGAAAAATAAACTCTAGCAATTGCATGGCAATTCACTAATCCATTGACAACGACAATTGACTCATTTTGATTATAATTGGTGCCTCACCCTAAAACAGTCGTAATCTTGCCCAAAGTGATTTTTACCTCTACCGATAATTGAAGACAGATTTTCGAGGAAAGTTCTTTGATTGTGTAAGTGATTAGCTTCAGCATACTCCGGATTTGCTAGAAAATGCGTGGAAGTTGGCGGAACTTTCATTGAGAAATAAACCTAGTATTGGTTTGAGAGCGGTCGCGGGGTCCTGGGGTTGAGTGCTCAGTGTTTCCGAGACGAAGGTGGACGGAAAAACAAATCCTTCCGGCTTTCGCCTGCCGCTAATCAATCTCGTCTCCGCTGTACTCTGATTAAGTGTATCTCGGCCTCAGAACCAGTAGTAGAGCCAACTTAAATCGATCCACGTCTTTTATCTCACTTCGTGCCACATTCAATTGTAATTCCATCGCCAATTTGTTCTTTATTTTGATCATTGCAGCCTAATGACCCTTTTCTTTCACGGCTTCGTACACGCCCTTTGCTTCCTCTACTTTTTTACATATTCTGATTATTGTCTTTTTATCGATTACCGCCCCTAGGTAATAGACAAAACAATTATCATCTAACGGAAATGAAAACAGCGCCTCTGTATCTTCCACCTCTTCATTTTTATACAGAAATTCCAATGTACGCGATATCAATAAATTATTTATATGGCAATCCATCGATAACAATTTCAATATTATTTTTGGATCAAATTTGCAAATCCAAACATTTTTAAACTGATAATTGATACAAAAAAATTCAAAGTTATTATTTTAAAACTTGCGGTAATTGAAACGAAACAACAGCGACGAATATCAATTTATTTTTAAACAAATTAAATTTGCGCTAACAATTTTCACAAAAACTTGATCCATTTTAACAAGTCTTTTAAAAATGATCACGAACACCTATCAATTACGACCTCCATCACGTATACAAGAAATTCAAAAATTCTGTCAAAAAATTTTCATTAAAACATTTCATTAAACAAATTACACTTTTCACATCAAAACGAATTAATCAATGAAAAATTTTAAACGGGCCAATCAAAACGCCCAAGCAATTTCAACATTTTTTGGTTTTAAAAACCATAACATTGTGAAATAATATATTTTTTATTATCATATTCATGTGCCATTTGGCATCTTTTTTTGTTATTACTTTTTTATTGTTTGTTTATTTTTTTATTACATTCTTTTTTTGTTTTAAATATTTTTTAAATAGTATTAAATTATTATTTAACATAACAAGTGTTAGAAAAAAAACATCACAAAAAGTATAGAAAAAAATTCCAAAAAAACAATAAAGCACAACATACAATCGTTTCATTTTGTGAATCGATCGGATAATGTAACAAATAATGACAAGTTTTTTATCAAGAATTTGGTTTAAACTTTTCCACTTTGATCATGATGTGGTGAATATTAACCAATTCATTTTTGATGGTCATGTTTTGTAGAGGAATAAGTTCATACAGGCCTGCAATCGGTGGTAATATTGAATCAATCGAGATAAAAACTCATTAATTCTTTCAGTCAGAAATTCTTTACATTTGAGTCTTACAATTGCAATTTGAAACCACATTCCGTTAAATTGACAATTTCAAATCACAGTTGTTAAAAAGAAAATTGATTTATCCTTGTTATTGGGAAGGTGAATCGCTAAGCGGATCAACATGGCTTCCTTTATATTTCTTACCCTCATTTACAATCAAACACATAGACTAATTGTTTGTTTATTGTTTTTACATTTTAATAAAATCAGTTGCTAATTTTGGTCAAGTCTAAGTACTTATAGGGTGTACTATGTATAACTTAAAATTTTGATCAATTTGTTTTTAAAATAGGCATTAAAACTATGCTAACCATAACCATAACCTTCAGTCTAACCTAACTTTTGATAAAATTTTAAGTTATCATATAAATATTTAAATAAATTATTATAATAGATTTTAAATAGGATTTTTTAAAATAATATTTAATTAGAATCAGGTCATTTGTATTTTTCTACAGTGTGCCCAGTAGAAAACCAAAGGATTTTATGAAACCAAAGTGTATTTCATTAAACACGTGATAAAGGCAAACAAATTTATATAGAAAAAATTTAAATAAATATTACATTTTATTAAAGTATATTAAATTGATCTTTTTGTCTATTCCAATCTGAATATTGAGTAAAAAATTAAGTCAGATTATTATTGCAATTACTAAAGACTTTCAATGAAAACGTAGATTGTCGATCAGTAAGAGAAAGGTTTATCATATTTACAATTAAATCATTTGTTTTCATTTGTGAATGTCAATTGATACCTTTTAGTGCACAATGAATTTATGACAGTCATAATTTTTCACATTGAACATTTCATATAACCAAGACGGATTTTTAAATATTTACGTCTGAAAATGCTTTCGTTCAATAAGTTTTAAACGAAAATTTATTTTAGTGGTTTTAGAAAGGACATCTATGCTTAACAAGAAATTATTGTATTTCTGTGAACAATTTGTTTATTGTTGTGTTGTAGTAAAATAACAGAAAAGTTGTTTAAATAATCTGAATATTGAGATCAGTTTGAAACTGTTGTGATATAAATAAATTTTCAATATTCTCATTCACAAGCTATCGCGTCTTATATGATGAAGACTCTGAAAATTTGCTTCTTCAAACACTATGGACATTTCAAGTGACCGTTTTCATAAAGAAGGTGGAAGATACTTATTTTGTCTTTCTTTTAACTGTGTCTTGTATATTTAAACAATAATTATAATACGAGCACTTTTATATTAGATAATGATATATTTAATAAATGTATTCGTTTCTTCTATATATTTAACAATGTCATCGTTGAGAAATTAAAAAGTATTTGAAATATTTAAAAATTAAAACAAACTATAGGGCAATCTATAGCTGTGTCTTCAATCGAGGTTCAGGAGTTTATTGACGAGGTTAAAAAGACAAATAATTAGGGGTCCTTAAAACGTAGGGAAATACAGTGGTCGCTCCCTAAATTGAACAGCACCAAAATACATGATAAGAATATATGTTAGTGTTCAATTTAGAGAGCGATCACTGTAATTGAATACACACTTGGATATTTTGTAGAAAAAGGTTAAAATTGTAAAATTGACATTAACTCTTATTTTTTCTCCTCTTATAAATATAATTCTTAAAGGGTTTATTGGTTCTGTTGAATTACAAATAAGTTTACTATAATTTTGATACAAATTACATATTACACAAAATGCAAATATGTAATTATATTGGGTGTACAACTAATTAATTTCGTATTTTTTTGGTAAAAAAACCATTTATTTAAGTATAAAAGTGATAACAAATACGAAATTAATTAGTCGTACACCTAATAATAAATATAGATATTTCATTTACTCGTATATTTATGCATACCAATTTAAACTAAATACATTTTTAACTTTTTTATTTTAATTAATAAGATTATATACCATATGTATATGATGTATAAATATTGTAATTAATAATGTTACTTTCATATAAAACATAATGCAAAACCTATGTTTGATACATCTGCTGGTGTTCTTCAATAATTAGTATATTTTCTGCTTATAAATTTTTAGTATTATTTTTATCTTTTTTTAAATTTCAAATTCCATTCTAACAATACAGTCTTCCTCTGTAATACTTCATTATTTTATCGCAAAGAAAATGACAACATAAACTTATTGTTTGCTTATGGAAACTTACTGTGATCACACCCCATCGAATACAACTTTCAACTATTTCAAAAACTCAAGAAATTTTGAAGATAAAAAATTAAAAACAATTTAAACATCTACGCAATAGGCTGCTGCATTAAATTACACATAGCTATGTATTGATCAACGTCTCCAAATTAATCATTTATAAGCAATAAATATCATACTCCAAGTGCAATTTATGCAAGTGTATATGGAATGACATTCGAGAAAGTCATTTATAACCTGTGTACCTCACAAAGTTTCTTTACTGAATTTGAAAATGCTTTTTTGGTGCTATGTACAGAGAAACAGTGTGTTCTTGTTTACCATTTGTAGACCAGGTTAGTCTTCCCCTATCCAGACTTTGTTTATTCTTTTGTTAGAGTAATTGAAAACTGAATCCTGGTTCCATCTTCTGTAACATTATTTTTTGCATTATTTAGTAGGAAGTATGGTTCAGAATTGGTAAAATCTGTATTCGAGATAATTGAAAATAACTAGATTACGACATTAGATGGGAAAAAGGCCGCTGTTACATACGTAAGACACCAAGATTTAGATCGAATTAGACAACTTAATAAACAGAAAAGAAAGGATGAAATATTTCTAAAAAGTGTGAACTTACTTAATCAGCATCAAAAAAAGCTACCAATAGATATTAAGAATGATGAAAAGACCATAATCACGAAAAATGGAAAAGTTGAGCAGATAAATAAGAATCAAAGGTATAGTCATAAATATTTGAAATTAATCATACTGATTATTTTCTCTTTTATTTTACGAGGTATAAGCGCAAACCAAAGTATATTATTAGATCATTTGTATTTTTATCATACGTCGCACCAATTCAAAGAATCTGTAAAATGATATTTCAAAAAACAATAATAATTTTTTAGAATTATCAAAAAGAATATTCAAATTTCTGAAAATTATGAAAATCTATCGAAAACTGTTCTTGTATTTATTTGTGACGAAATCATTTTCAAAAATTAAACACATTAATTTATGAAAATTTTTAGGGAAATTTATTGGTAAATTAAAGGCTTCCTTTCTCATTGTGGTTCTAATTAAATAATAATTATTAATCTATTATAAATATTAAAATGTTCAAAACATTTAATTTTAGAAGACGTCCAGCCCTCTTGTAAGTTTATCAAACAACATGGTGTAATGGTGCATGCATTTTTGATTTCCAGTTTTTACAATAATCTAATTAATTAATAATTGATTTTATGCATCCAATAAAATTATTTTAATTCAACTGATTATTAAAATTTTTATTATTAAATAATAAAAATATTTATCAATATGCGCGGAATATAACTTGATAAAGAATATCGATCACAACTTTTGCGTAACCATAATATGCTATTCTAAAAATTATTACTAGTATGAAAAGTTAAAAAAAAATTTAAAAACAAACTTTACGATTTAGTAATGGGATAAGCTAAAAATGTTTTGGGGTTGAGTTAGCACTTCTTTCTTTTATATTGTCTTTCTAGGTATTTCCCTTTGAGTTCCGAGTTTTTATTGTCTTAAAAACCACTGAAATTGTTGTTAAGCATATGAAAAATGAAAATATTGGATGTACAACTAATTAATTTCGTATTTTTTTGTTAAAAAACCATTTATAAATAAAAACCATTTAAGTATAAAAGTGAAAAAATACTTTATTCAAAATATTGTCCATCGAAAGCGGCAACTTTTTCCCATCTGTCAGGCAATTTATAGATTCCATCCCAAAAAACTTCTCATCTTTTGCGCCGAGAAAGTCATCAAGCCATTTTTTAATACCTTGAACATTGGTGAACCGTATTCCAGAAAGGTGATTCTACATCGACCGAAACAAGTGGTAATCAGAAGGAGCTATGTCTGGGCTATAAGGCGGGTGAGGTAGAATTTCCCATCTGGCATTTTCCAAATAATTTTTTTCAATATTTCTTTCAAAAATATTATTTTTTTCAAATAATATTTTTCAATCAATTTATGGGGATGATGATTCCCAATAATTTCGTTTGATTTGAGTTTTTCGAGAGGAGAAGATGAAGTCACAGAATGTTATAATTTTCAAAACAGTTTCACAAAGATTTTGTAATTTTATACAAAAAAACAATCGATGAAGTTATCACAAAATTGTTTTTTTTTAAATTTTTTTAAAAAAATGTATTGAGTTCGATGTACGAATAGTAAAATTTGGTTTGTACATTAAATTATTGTTATTACAGTTTGTTATAAGCATAGTTTCTTGTCCAAAAAGCCCTGATATTTAGTTGGTACAATAACATATCTTCGAAATATCCGTATATTCGATATATCCGTCTTCGATATATACGGAGTGCATTGTATATAATACTCATAATTTATAAGTAGATATTTTAATATTAAAATTGTTCAGGAACTACGAATTTTCTGTTTTTTTCCCATTTTTGGATCTTAAAAAGTTTTTTCGACCAAATTTTTTACATAATCATTTATTGCCATCGAGGAGTCAGTATGTAAAGTTTGAAGAAAATCGATTGAGTAAAAGGCTTTCAAAAATAGGTTTCTAAATTCGATGGATACACATATATATATATATATATATATAT
>MQRK01249455.1:31207-46808 GCA_001938485.1 Girardia tigrina
AATATCACAATACTTACAGTTGTATTAAAAAATCCTGTTCAACTGTCCACTGAAATACTCGATATTCACTACTCAAAATAAGACACACTTGCACTGTTTCACTTTCACAGAGCTAATAAGTAGTAGTTACAAATTATACAAAGGCATATACCTGGAGATGGCGCATTAGACATGCTTAATTAATAATAGCAATAATACAAATAACAACTTCTTAGATTTCATTAGCTAAGGTGCATTTAAATGTAAAAATAACGATTTTTCTTAGTGGGTCTAATAATATGGCCAAGTACTGTAGATATTTTGGTTCCGAAATAACTTTATGAACACCATTTGCCGCAGTAGTTAATGATTTGGGATCAACTAATTAACAGAAACAAAAAAACTACGTTTTTGAAAATATATATTCACTCTTGATGAAAAGTAGATTGTCTATAACAGCGTTGTAAGCGTCAGTTATTGAAGTAAGGTAAATCTTGATCCTCATACATTATAAAAAAAGAATCTTGTGCATTTATTGGAATTTCTAAAGTAGTGATAATCAACCTGTTATATATAATTTTCTAGTGTAATAAAATAATGTATTTGTATGCTTTCATTTTCCTCAACTCTACTTAATAAATTGTTTAAACCTTCCTACTTTATCAATTATCAATACTGTAGAACAGATTGGTGGTAAGAATTTTTTACAACTAATCGAATTGGAAAAGTGGGCAGTAGGTATGAAAAGATTAACTACCCCTGGTCTAAAGTGTGATTTATTACTAGTTGCTTCCATAATATTAAACGATAAATTCTACTATGTACTGCAAACAGCTTGATAATTTGAATGTATCTCTTGCTCAAAAAACAAGAACTATTTTCCATAAATTTATGGCATCAACGATGAATAGATTTTTATCATAGATTTTTATGCACTCATAACTAATGTAGAGAAATTAAGGGACTTTTCGTGGGATGTTTTATCTCACCTTCCATATAATACAAAATTATCAATTTCAGATTTTCATTTGCTCCGCTCGCTTAACAATGGCCTAAATTTAAAAAAAAATCAATCTTTAAAAATCATTAAAAGCCACTTTACAGTCCTGTTCAGAGCAAAGATGAAACATTTTGTGCGAATGGAATTCTTAATTTACTTGAAAATTGGGCTATAGTGATAAAAAGAATGAACATTACGTTGGGGATTTGACTTTTTTAACTTGTTTCACACCAGACTTTATTCTTGACAATGTAAAATAATATCATCACACCTGAAGTGATAGAAGAAATCGTTTCATATAAAAGAAGTACTTAAACCGTAATGCAGATAACATATAATTAATTTCCCTGATGATGTAAGGTAAATGGGGGAATTCTACCACACTTTTTGCGAATCATGCTCGAAACGATTTAACGAAAGAGATAAATAACCTTCCTTTCTGGGCAAGAAATTCCACCCTTTGAAGTTTTGAAAAAACGTGTTAACTCGTCTTAACATTATTTTATGTCTAGTTGCTACAACCGTTAATAAAATGCCATACAGGTTTAATTCTGCCACTATATTAAATCCATTCCCAAAAGTCTTAAGAAAAGCGTGAACGACATCTAGAAAGTATGAGTCTTTAAAAATAACACTACAAATGTATTTTAAGCACAATTAAGATGTGTCAGTAACAAGCATACAGATTACATATGCATCTTACACATACCAACGTAGTCATTTTTCACTAGTATCTATCCATCCACATTGACACACACAACCTGAAGTTTTTCTTTTTTTCAGCTTTCTTTGCAGCGGTGACACGTGGTAAAGCTTGTTTCTTGCTTCTCTTCTCTGTATACTCATTCACTAGAGAGTTCTCTTTTCAGGTTTCTTCGCGCAGACACGCGAAAAATGTTGTAGGACTATGCCGCTAGATGTGCTTGACTGGGTTGGGTCAAATGCTGGTGTTCGCCCTTTATTCGATTGTGTTTTTTGTAAAATATTCTCAGGTGAGGTAATGAGCGCAATATGAGGTTTCTTGTGACTCTCGTTAACTTTTTTATTGGTAGGGTTAAAATGTAGTCAATGGATGTTGTGATGTCTGCTGAATGGGAAGCCTCGTTATATTCATAATTCTGCGCCAGTTTGAAATCGGCAGGAGATAATTGGTTCTTTGCTGAATATAGACCACAGTGAGCGAAGGAATCCACCACAAGACCTCGCCGACTTAGTAGCTGATTCCATACTGGCTGGAAAACAAGGAGAAATTCGTGGTGTGTCAAAATGACCTTGTCATTTTGCATCAAATGTTATCTCAAAGCATCTCGCCAGATAGTTTTCAGAACCTTATTAATGTGGGTGTCCAGTGGCTGGAGTCGATGGGTTGTGTAGGGTGGCAGACAAACAAGTTCAATTCCATTTACTAAAGGAAAGTCGATCGCTTCAATGGATAGATGAGATGAATAACCTGTCCATGATCAAAAGCACTTTTACCCTTCCATTTTAACGCACACGCTTCTTCCGCTTGTAGTTCCAATGTAGAAGAAAATGTAATTATAGGATATGAGACATGTATACTGTGAGGAATATTTTAAATTGTTTGAATGTGTAAATGTATGGATGCTGTATGTTGATTTAAGTATGTTGAATTTAGAATGGTGATTCTCCCACCCAGATGGAAATTGGTATCTTTTATTAAGTTTAAAGTGATTGACTATTCGAACATAATTAAAATAATCATTTTATAAGTTCATATCTTTAATTTCAGAATTAAAATTAAGTTTAATAATTTTTAGTAAAATTTAAATGAAATGCATATTAATTATAAAAGCCCAAGTCACTGCCTGCCTGCCTGCCTCACTAACGCTCATATTATCTACTTACAATTGTAAGTAGATATTTATATTAATAATTATTCATATGGAAAATTATTATTAGCAGAATTTTCCATATGAATTATTATTAATATAATTATCTACTTACAATTGTAAGTAGATATTTATATTAATAATTATTCATATGGAAAATTATTATTAGCAGAATTTTCCATATGAATTATTATTAATATAAATATCTTTTATAAGATAAAATAATTATCTACTTGATATATGAAAATTTGATATATGAAAACAAATTATAAAAAGTGATATAATTGTGTCTTCTTTGTTTTAATGCATCTGTTCCACATCCAAAATTACTCAAATTAAAATTAAAAAATGAAATTTCTTTTCTCAATTTTACCCGTCATACATGACGGGTTATTTACTAGTTTTTAATAATTTGATGTCATTTTTATTATTTTAGGATTTATTAAAAAATGGTAAAAAACATGCATTTAATTATTACTTAGAAGTTAATGTAGTATTTTTAAATTAACTTCTGTACGATTTTAATCCTCAGATATTAGTAAATAAATAATGTTTAACTTTTTAAAACGTCAGCAATAGCTTAACACATTGTGATCGGGCAGTTTTCGGCCGCGTATAGTGCTGGTAACTAAAAGCTGGTTTTTACCTGCATGGCTACAACCCTACAGACGCTATATAGCGAAAACTGAAGTATATTGGAACCCGTATTTTAAACGTGATCCGCACTCCACTAACAATTTATCAAAAACGTATAAATACGTAATCCGCTCTCTAGCATTAATTTGCTAAAAACGTATTAATACGTGATCCGATTACAATGTTTTAAGAAATATCGAGCTGTAAAAGCAAACAAGTAAGAAATCGAATATAAAGGTAAACAACAATGTGATATTTAATGTATTAAAACACCGCATAAGCGTATACTAGAATAATTGAAAACAATTTAAAATGTCAATTTAATATTTAAAATATGATTTATAAGTTGTTAACTTATGTTTGATTTTCGCTTATGGTAGATATTAAGCCTCCAAACATAGAAATCTTAGGTGCACATTTGTGGCATAATTCCCCCGTTGGCAGAATTCCCCTCCCCCTTTACCCTAATACAACCCATTTAATAGGTTAAATAAAGATTCTCTTTCAATAGTTTATTTTTATATTTTGATGTATCTTTTAATTAATGTTTTAATTAAATAAATGATCAATATATGAATAAATATTTGTTACAACCCAATATTTGTGTTCAATAAAGGTGTTACTTTTAAAAATTAATAACAATCAATAAAATTTCATTACTGAAATCAAGTATACATATATAGTTTGGCTACATTCTTATATGCTAACCGAATATAGAGAACAGTTCTAACTTTCAAGTAATTGCTAGGAAATACATCATGGAATGTCATTTATTTTTAATATTTACTTTATAGTTTAAATAATACACAATTAGAAAAAATATTTGGATCTACTCTAAAAAGTAAACAAAGACTGTTTCTTTTTAAATAAAGTTAATTCATCGAATCAGTTATTTATAATTAAAATATTTTGTAATAAACATATTTGTACATGAAAGAATTGATCATGTTCATTATTTATTTTATTTTGAATAAATCATATCTATAAATATTATTTTATTACGTTATCTTGAAATATTTAATTTAGACAATGATATTAAAAAACTAAATGATTTCTATATTATTAAAATATGAAATTTTAATTGTATTTACATAATTTTTAAGTAACAACGATTGTAAATATTGATTACCTTTTAATGTTGCTGTTTATTTTCAAAACAACGTTTAATTTTCCACGACATTTTACTTTTTAAAAAAAATAATTTAAAGTAAGATTTTACTTATACTTATTTAAAAAATGTTATTTTGTTGTTATTAAATAAAAGTTTTAAAAATGTCTACTTCTGATTTTTCAACTGGGAATTATCACAAACCTAACAATATATATTATTAAAATTATTTGAATTTATTATAAATTCGTTAGATTAGATGACCTTAATAATGTTAATGTAAAAAAATCCCCATCAAATTAATAGAATTGCGGAGGAATAATTTGGTTTCATTTTAAAATTACCTTTGAAATATTTATTTTTACGAATTGTTCAAATTTAGTTGCATCGACTTCAGCGTACAGAAAAAGTAATATGAGGAACAGTTTCGAAAGTATAATTCGTTATCTCAAATTTTTTAACTTATGATTTTTTTTATTTTAGATGCTGTTATAGAAGAGGGCATAAAAAATATCACAAGTGATTAATTTAATTAGTTAAATTTTAAAATCTAATCATTATAAAGATGATGAAAGTGATGCCTATTCATCGTTAGAAGTGATGGGTTATTTTTTTAAATTACAAATTTGTTTGCTAATAATACAATATTGTGTAGAGGATTCATGCCAAATGCGTCAAGATAGTATAAAACGTTCAGAATCAGCAGAAAATCTTTTATCAATTCTTCAAACAGTTAATGATGTTAACGTTAGTATAATCTCTCAATTTTATTAAATTTCGTATTTTTTGGCACAAAAATATGTTTGAGATATACCAAATATAAAATATTTTCATAAAAAATATAATTAAAAAGAAAATATAACAATATAAAATTTGCTTTAATTATTAATTCAAAAAATTAGTTGGGAATTTTAAAACATTTAATTTGTTAATATTGAAATAATTAATTTAATTAATAAGTCAATAAACATACATTTATGAAGACGTATAGCGGATTAAATATATTTGTAAAAATATTTATAATCAATCTGAAAGTAAATTTTTCGATTTTTACATTTATCAAACATCTTTACTGACAAATACTAATTAATAATAATTTAAAACAAGAACTCTTTAAATTTTTTTTTTCAGAATATAAAGTTTATTTTTAATTTTATAGAAAAAAATTTTTGATATGAATAAAAATATGAATTGTTGTAAATACACTCATACCTCGATATACGGCCTAGAAAATATGTATATTAATGTTTTTTTTCACACTTTTTTCACACTTTTTTCACACTTTTTTCAAAATTTTTTTTT
The DNA here is from genome assembly GCA_001938485.1 of Girardia tigrina. Classification (NCBI taxonomy): domain Eukaryota; kingdom Metazoa; phylum Platyhelminthes; order Tricladida; family Dugesiidae; genus Girardia; species Girardia tigrina. Next base: position 37,083 of record MQRK01249455.1, read on the forward strand.
GGCCGTATAACGAACAATTCTAGATCGTAAATCGAAAAAGTGCCATAATTAAAGTAGGCCGTTATAGCGAAAAGCCGTATAAAGAGCGGCCGTATAGCGAGGTATGAGTGTAAATACTACTTTTCTTCAAATATTATTAAATTTAATCAATACTGTTGGGTTCTTGATCAAGAATTGAATTCATTACAACAGAAAACTTTTGATTTTAGATATTTTCTACTTTAAATTGGGCTGTTAGTGGTTTCTTTGTATGGAACATAAATGTTATTGCTTTGTGGTCTGTTCTCAATTTGAATTTTTACCCGTAAAGATAGTAGTTGAAATGTTGGCAAAAGTAAAAAATGCTAATAGTTCCTTCCTTGTTATGTAATAACTTCTTTCGTGTGCTGATCCGTATGCTAAGACCTGCTCCTTGCCTGATTCACCTATCTGCGATAGTACTGCCCCTATGCTGTCAAAACTAGCGTCTGTATCTAGAATAAACTGTTTTTTGAAATTTGGAGGAGCAAAAAATTGTTCATTGACCGAACATTTTGCCAAAATTTTGGTAAAATATGTAAATAAATTAAATTAAAAATATAATTAATAAAAATAATTAAATCAAATAATTAAAAGTAATATAAAATAAATAAAGTTAGATAATTAAATTAAAAAATTAGTTAAATAAATAAATTTAAATAAATTAAAATAGCTGATTAAATTAAAATAATGAATTGTCTCTTTCGATTATTTGGTGATAATATAATTCTAAATAATTATTAGATTGAATTGTTCTTGTAAAAATAGGTGATCCAAAGAAAATTAAAGGATCAACTATTTTTATTTTTAGACCAGTTGAATAAAAAGTTAATTAATCAACAGTAACAGAAAATTAAATAAAACTTAAATAAAAAATAATAAAATCTAATAACATAATATACAATAACCTTTATTAAATATCACAACTCATCATAAACCTCGGTAAGTAATTATAATATTGTTAAATTATTAATCGATTTCTTTTCAATCAATCTCTCATTTAGATTGCGAAAAGAATTTGGTGCATAATTCTGAATATTCACTGGCATTTTTATTATTATCGGTTGATAATTCAAAATCATTTTGTAAGCGACGACGAAGAAATCTTAAATATAATTCTGCCCGAGTATTAATCAGCACAATCTCTGAAATAAGGGGTTCCAGTTCCATCGGTTCCGATTTCTCAAAATTAACTGACTGGGAATTAGCATTAGCCATAGCGTTTTTCACTAGATGAATTTTCGGTAAAAATTTGCGTTCGTATTTAAAATTATCCAATATAACAATTGTTCATTTATCGCACTCTTTTTGCACAATATTCAGTACAACCAACATATGCCCGAAACCTGTTATATTTGAGTCAATCAGCTAAAATATTAACAAAAAATATATTTGGCAATTAAAATAATTATAGTGTTGACAATATAAATTGGACTGAAGATTTGAAAAGACAAACTAATTCTCTGTATAGAGACGAGATTCTTTCCTACTTAGACCAATTTATCCACGAAACTGCAAATCACGAAACAAATTGACATAAAATTTTCTCAGAAGTCACGATTATTATAGAAATCCTTTATTATTACCCCAAGTAACTATTTTTTATCAAAACTTTATCGTTGTAGTTTAACGACAAGTTGTTTAACTTCAATTACTGATTAAAAATTCTAAGCAATTTGATTCGACTGAGTTCTACCATTATAATTTATCGGTTATTTTTTTAAAGAAATTTTGTTTGTGGTTTCGGGATCTACTCAGGGATATTTTTTTCCTCTCTTCACTGATTAACTTAAGTAAGGGAACGATTAAAATTCTCATTTACGGTGATCATTAATAATAATTAGAGTTGAACACCCATCACGCTCAGATCAAACTTATTAGTGTGTCAAAGACTAAGATTATGTTTAAATATTAATCTGCCGAACCCACAACAAAATCTCACAAAGCCGGACAATTATTGAATAGTGGTTAATGCGAAGTAATTACATTTATTAGGCAATTATACCATTGAATAATTGTACCACTATAAAATTTATTATTCCGGCAAGCGTTAATCAACGGTGCGAAGATTATGATATACACTGGTAGCAATGCTACTCTTATCAGAAGATGATGCAGGAGGTCACGAATCGATAAGGTAAAGAACTTGTAGTGGTTAATGACCATTAGATATTGGGTAGAGTGTAACTAAATATGATACTACTTGAAAAAATCGATCAGGAACCTGTTGGAATTACTGTGGTTCAAGGACTAGCAACAAATGTTGACATAATCGTGGGAAATGTTATTATTCTTAAACATGGTATAACGATACTGTTAAATGGTGATGACGTATGCTTTTAAAATTAAGTTGTAATGAAGTCAGATCTCAAGTTTTCACCGCAATGGAGAGAAAGTTCAAAACAAAAAATGGTGATTTTGATGTTGAGTTTGACGGAAATTATTGTAAAACAAGATGGATAATCAGATAGTAATAGGTGAAGCATAATTCTTAATTTTATGTCTTTTGTTCCGCATCATATCAAGTATTTCAGTACAAAAACGTAACGACAGAACGTTAACCAATACGCGTAACTTATATAATGAATGTACTTCTTAAGAATTATTCATATCGGCTCATTTATTTTTTGGCATAATTAAGCTTAGTTTTCGGTTAATAAATACGTTTTTTTCAAATGAAAAAATAATTCCTTAATTATTTGAACTTTTAGAAAGTTGAAATGAAAACATGATCAGTTTGAACTAGTTCAAAGTAAATATAAAACACATAAATTGCTCTAATAACATCAATGAAAATAAATATCGTTATAAATTCTCCAATTTTCCATAATAACTTCTTGATAATTATTCAATTTATGTTATGCTATATGTAAACATTCTCAGTATGCAAAGGACCAAAACAAGTGTAAATATTAAGTACAATTGTTGAAGTTTGAATATTCAAAATGAATTTATAACAATTGTTTACATAAAGAACTTGTAGGTGTAACTTATTTCTCTAGAATCTTAATAATTAATATCGATAACTAGTTATAATAATTGACAAACATAGTTCATATACACGTTGCAATATCGGTGACAACTGCACAAGTCATTGAGGGTTGCCTTAATTATGTGAACTATGCTATTGAATATTGGAAGAAACGAATCTTAAGTTTTGAATAGATTATCAGTAATTGCTGCTGTCTGGTTGCTGTTAATCCATTTTGATCAATTCAATTGTATTTTAAATTATCGAAGAAACATTTATTATTAATATATTTAATTAAAAAGATACAATAAATTATTTTTTTTTATTAAATTGATATTATTAGTATTTCGTGTATTAACTAAAATATGAGAATATGTTACTAAAAATATCTATTTATCTGAAAATAAAAATAGTAATAAAACGTGTTTCAAATGACTGATTTTATTTTAAGTAAAAAATTTATTAAAATTAACTAAATTGGTTACTGTTAATTAAATTGATTAAAAGAATGCATTAAATAAATAAACAATTTGTAGAGTTTTTTAGTAGTTTACGTGGCAGGTTGCTTCACTATTGCTTTACACTTTTAAGAGCGTCAAAGGAATTTAACTGATATACATATTTTTAAATTTTTAATTTTAATTATCCTTATAACGACGTTATGTCGTTATAATTATAATTTCTAAATGTTACAAATTATAACAAAATAATAAGATACAGAAAATAATAATAAGAAATAACTAAGTAATAATTTTTGAATAATAAAATAATGATAAATAATAATGATTATCTCTATAAATATGAAAATACAAATAATAAATAATTATATATCATACATGAATAATATATATATATATATATAATAGAACATAATAGTTATATAAAATACAGTTACATAAATCGCGTTTTAATATATAAGGTTGGGGTTATACAACAGCCCCTCCTTTGGAATTGGAACTTTCATAAGGGGTGATTACAATCAGACTTGTTAATTATAAAATCTGGATTTTTATTTTTGAAATTTAAATTTTTATTTATGAAATGGATTTTAATATTCTGTATATAATACTTAATTTGAATAAATTGGCCTGGTAAATATTTTAATTTGTAATTTAAAATTTTAAATCTCTATTTATGATCCACATATATTATAAATGGATATTCGTTTTTGTAATTTAAATTTAGTATAACTAATTGCAACAATACCGTTTGATATTATTATTATTATTGATGTTCTTGTATTCTAAATAAATTATCTTTGACCAACCAAAATACAAATTTCATTTTATTTTTGATCTGATCATATAAAAAAGGACCGATTGTAATCGAATTAGTATTTCAATTTTAGTAGTCGTTATTTCTTCCAAACATAACAAAAAACAGATCACAGTACTCAGTTTTTTAAGGACAAATTCATTTCAAAACTTGCAATGATTAGAAATCACAGTAATATTGTCAGAACTTATAATAATTTTGGATTTCTGTCAGGCAAATATTTTAGAAATTCAATATCAGTCTTCTTGGAAATCGTATTGTATTTCATCGAAATCAGACTGGGATTATAAATCTTGAATGTGAGATGTCCGATGTCTACATGGATGAATTTATTAAAGTAATAATCGAAAAGTAAAATCTATATACAAAAGATAATGAAAAGACGATGCTTTTCGAGATAAAAATCCACAATATGTATATCCACATATATATCCAAATATTTGCGAAATAATACACCCGTTTTCGTCTTGATAGGGCGCTATACCACTTAAAGAGGGCACTCTATACATATGAGTTAAAAATCTAACCATATAAATATTAACTGATCAATGAAATTCAACCATTTTTTCAATTTGATATAGCATATTCATTTTAAAAAGGCATTAATATATGAAAAATAAATATGCATGCAAAAATAAATATGCAAACCACAAATACACAAGCCACAAACACACCAAAAAATTCAGACTCACAAATATGCATACACAATATTTTTGCATTTTCATAGGGACCTTTTCGTTTTAATAGGGCAATTTAAAATTAAAATTAACAAAAAAATTTAATTTTTTTAAGAAATATTTTCCAAATTGAAATAAAAATATGGAAATTTATTATTCGGAAACTGAAATAAAGATGAAACACAAGAAAAAAGGAAATTTTGTGTTTAACAAATCGTCATTTAACATCTTTAACGCAGAATGAACAAAATCAGACAATAAAAAGCAAATATTTGTTGAATTTTATTTAATAATAACAGAGATGTGTTTCTCTGTACAAAACATTAATACGTGATCTTTTCTTTTACGAAGTTCATTGGTATTTATCTAAACGCGATTCACCGATATTAGGTACCCACACAAAACCTTAAAGTCTCTCAAGCAAATCGAAGTAAGGAAATTCCAAAATGATTCTGTAGTGATTAATGAGATGCGGTTTCGATGCAGCTAAATCCGAATCGATACTGCCGGACATGTTTATGTAGTCTGTGTTTTGATGATGTCATAGTAAACATCTGAAATCTCGGAATCTAAATTGCATTTCCAACAGCAGTCCAGTTCGCATTTACGCTTTCTATAGAACGAGCAATGGAGAACGCTTTTGCTTCACTCTATTCGCAAGTTTTTCATTTATAATATCACAGATTTAATTTCATATCGATAATTAATAATAGAAATAATTGTTGATAATTTCATTACAACAATAAATTAAAATTTAAATATGCATTAATACATATTTCTATATATAGGGCCCTTAACAAATGACAAAATGCCCTATTAAAATGAAAACAGGTGTATATTTTAATCGATAATGTATTTTCATAATGTATAATTTTGACATTATATTTTTATAGCCAGACAGATTAGTCAACATAAAACAGTTGCTCAATCATGAAAGTCAGCATCTTGCTCTTCTTCTAACAATACAGCAGGTAATTAGTTGTGTAGAAAAGGTAACTCTTAAGTAATTGGATTAAAATACAATATATATTGTAAGAAATCTTCCTTTTTGAAAAGTTATTTTGTTTAAAATTATATTATTGATTTGGTGTATAAAAACTTTTTAAAATTCTATTTGACAACAATAGTTTCGAAGATTTATGTTTTCATGAATAGCCATTCCATTGAATGCTCAACTAGATATAACCATACAATATGAGATATTTTTGGGAAAATTTGAAAACTAATATTATTTTTAATTTAAATTTTTTTATCCAATCTTTTGTGGAATAAAATATTTTGTCTGATCATTACTACAGAGTTACCAAAAATCTTCTAGTATTTCTCTTCTATTCAAATTAGAACAATTTTAATTGTTAATTTACGAATTACAGTACAAATATATTCTTCAAGAATCCAAAGTCCACGATGAAATAATATGGAACATATTTTATAATATAAGTGATTTGATATATGCTCAAAAATCATTAGTAAATTATTTGGAATCTCTGATCACAGCCTGGGATAACACACCGGTTCATTTTGTTGAAATTATGGATCTTTACGTAAGTATACGATTTTTATATGATATAATTTATATGATATATGATGCACTCAAAATGTTCCTTTTGAATTTCAAAAACTGTAAAAGAACGCAAACTAAATTTCAGTCATACAAACAATACTACTTAAATTAATTGCTACTGTGAGGAATATTTTAAATTTGGTATGTTGAAATTGTTTTGTTGAATTTTGTATGTTGAGTTTAGTATTTGTAAATGTGTTTCTCCCACCCAGGTGGAAAATTGATATTTTGGATGTTCACGATAGATAATTATTCGAATATAATTTACATTTTAAAGTACAGCATAAGATATTTAAAAACATTAAAAATATTAAATCTTTTCAAATTTTCATATTAAAATTTAAATAAAATAAATAGTTTTAACTAAGTTTTGAATTAAATAAATGTTCCTTCTTTCAATAAAATTAATAAAATTAAATATAAATTTTAAATAAAATTAATATGTAAATAAAATTGATACTAAAATTGCCAAATTTGAACTGTAAAAATAAAATCTGAAAATAATGAAAAATTTGTTCGAATAATTGTTTATTAACAAACATTAACAAAAAAATAATCAATTTAGAACGATGTCGAATGACGAGAGTTTTGCTGAGAATTGTCCAAAAGACAATTCTGACTGTAAACCCATGTTGGTGTTCTTAATAGGTACTAATATTTATGTTAGCATACAAAGAGGTATCAAGGGTTCCTTGATTAAATAATGATGCAAACTTTTCAATTATGAATGTTGTTCGGAGTTTAAAATGAAATTCCATTTTGTATTTTAATTTTGAATTATAATATAATTTAGGGGCATTATAAAAAATAGAATTTTTTTTGCTTAAATATAAAAAATAGAATTTTTTATATTTAATTATAAAGCATAGAATTTTTTTACTGATTTATAAAGCATAGAATTTTTTTTGATTAAATATGAAACATGTGACGGAAGTGTTTTCGAGCATATCGTGAACGAAATCAGGCATGATAATCTGGATTTTTACAATATGCTGATTTTATACTCTTTTAGCACTTGGGCAAATTCAAAGTGCCCCCTTTCAAGATATGGCCAGAACACATCAAATCCTGTAGAATCTATGAATTCTGCACTAAAAAAATTTGTGACAAAAGATATTTGCAATTTAGCTGTTTCAATCAATAATTAAAACATGGAAGTTTTCACTACCAGAAGAAATGAATTTCTTAATGTTTATATTTTTGACAATCAAACAAAAAGATTAGATTCCAATATTGCAATATGCCGGACTCTATTCTGTTGAACAGTCAAACAATGATATATTTTTAGTTAATCGTCTGTATATTACAGATTTTAATTTGAAGACATGTTCTTGTAAAAAAATGTTTGAGTTTGGCATTCCCTGCAGCCATTTATGCACTGTGATTCTATTTTTGAGACAAAATTCGATGACTTTCACTGCAGAATTCTTTATAGGAAGTAACTATTCAAGACATTATGCAGAGAATGTTAGAAGAGCTATAGTCAAGAAAAGCTAGATTCAGAGCAGATACTGAGAATTAAAAATCATTAATTCTGTAATATTCTGTTATAATATTAATTTTGTTTTATATTTACGTCGATAAAATTCTATGTTTTATATTTAATCAAAAAAAATTCTATGCTTTATATTTAAGCAAAAAAATTCTATGCTTTATAATTAAAAATAAAAAGTTCTATTTTTTTATATTTTCCCTGTTATTTATTTTTGAAATTCTTCCCATGCAAAGACAATATCCAACCGGCAAGTATTATATTTATTATTTTTGAATGACAACTGCTGATATCTTTAATTGTTTTGTTGTTAAAGTTGATATGTTTATATATTGATGTAATTAAAAAAGATATTTAAATTAATTAAATAAAAAAGAAATTTAACTTAAATAATTAAAAACTTAAAATAAAACAATTAAAAGTACTAATTGAGTTTTGTTTATTTACGAACAAAGGATTTTATTATTTTAGTTCGACCATCGATGACTCATCGAGTCATTCGTTTTAATGTAGAATGTGCCAGTGTTGATACTGTATTGTATTTGGTGAGAGGGAAGAAGAAAGACTGGTTGAATTTCAATTTTTAAAATTCGCTTGATACAATTCTTGGTTTCCGATTCTGTTGGTTGATTGCACTCGAGCCTTTTCAAGTTGATCAGTAGATGCTGCGTGAGAATGTTGAGATGGTAGTTTTAACATCTATCAATTGGCGGTATGGCAATGGTCTTTGCAGGATCGATCACAGCATTTCCATATCTTCTTCTGTTCAGTTTTTCTCTCCATATGATAAAGAAAACTTTCGTACACCAACATTCCCTTATTTTTTTTTCTGATTCCAAATATTCTAAAGCCTTATCTTTGAGCTGCAAAGTTTTTAAAATATTTTAAACAAGAAATTAAAATTATTTATATACACCTCCGATCATATGGCATGAACTACATCGTAAACTTTTAAAAATACATTAAATTTTTTAAAAATTATTTTAAACTTATTTTCTTATAATAAATATTAAAAATTCGATTTTAGATTAATGCCTAAAATATGTATAGAAAAAGGCGTGCATATTTAATAAGATCACGTGTATTATTGAATTAATTATATAAATGAATTATTTATTATATAAATGTATTAAAAGGATAATATTAATAACACGATAAATTATTTATTTTACTGTTTTCGTATTAATAATATTACTTATTACTTACTTATTACTTAATTATACATGAATTAGAAGGAAAATATTAATAACACTATAAAAATTATTTATTTTTCTGTTTTCATATGTGATGAATTGTCCTGCGACGAATTTTCCGCGACGAATTGTCTTAGAATCATTTCAACACAGCAAAAATGCTCTTAATATTAGTGATAATTCATTGATAAATCATTCGTTATTTTAGACTTTATTACACAATAAATGCAAAGATTACGTAAAAAATATCTCTGTCGCTTGTAGAGAATTGAAAATTCTTTTTGAGAAAAGTGAAAAATTCCGCTCTGCAATGGAGGTAATTGGTGTTTGCTTTGTTTTCCTAACTAATGAATATCTAGGTTATTATTTTTGATAGAAAATCTATACGTTTAGAGCGTAAGTTCAAAAAAAATAAATTCTGATTTTACTGTTGTTTTTTCAGAACTACTGGCTAAGCCGACCAGTTGGCTTTGTAATTCATTGGAACTAATAAAAGTTAATTATTTCTTTATATATATATATATATATATATATAT
>MQRK01249457.1:389-14279 GCA_001938485.1 Girardia tigrina
TTATCAACTAATAAAATAATTTTTCTATTTTGTTTTGTCATTTTTTGATTTAATTTTGTTATCCACGATTTATACAATGTAGAGGTCATCCATCCATTTCTCGAGGAACCGTATTCTATGTAATCTTGAAAATTGAAAGAATTAAAAGAACGCGGCTTTATTGCTGTACCAATCATAAAATGTGGAAGTTTTTCACCTGTTAAAGAAACACAAAATACCAAGGTTATTCTTGAAAGTAATTTTTTATTTCCTTTAATAGGAGCCTTTGAATTAGATCGGATGGGAACTGAGTGATAGTAAAGCCCAGTTTCATCCATATTAAAAATATCACTTGAATCGTAATTAGACATTAAAATTTTAATCGATTTTATTTCTTGAGAAAAATCATTAATTTTAACATTAGCCATCTCGCCTTGCACTTTTCTTGCTTTCATTCCTATTCTCCTCTTAAAACGCGACAGAGTACCGTTTGATATACTGTAATTCTCTATATTAATTCCGCTGCAAACAATTCTGCCTGAGAGATAAGTATTGCTTCAGTTATTGAATTGTTAATTGCTTCTTGATTATCCCACCATAATTCTAAGGATTTTTCTAAATCTGGATATGCTGGTTGTACAATTTTCTTTGTTCCGGCCCTCGTATTGGCCGCTGCAGCCAATATAGACTCTTCATTCTTCAAAATTTCACCAATTGTTCGAAGGCCGATATTCTTTTTAAACTTCTCATCAAAATAACACTTCAATTGAGTGTGTGTTGTCTTCTTAAATTTCTTCTTATATTGAATTATTTCTTCTTTTTGATCAAAACTTAAATGAATTCCCATTTTAAAGGATAATATTAAAACAAATTTATTAAAAACTTAGTAAACAACTTTAAAATGACGAAATTAATTACGAAAGTGATGAATTCATCGAAACTATTTATAAACTTGATAAAAATAATAAAAAAAAATTTTAAATTGTTTTTTTTTCAACGCGGATTAGGCGGGGATTGGCAGATGGAGAAATTTTCATTAAAATACGAGTCCAATCCGCCTAAAATTCATAATTTGATGATTTTAACGCAAATTGGGCGGGGATTGCAGAATAGTCGGGGCGCGGATTAGGCGGGGACAACTGTATATATTATATATTTTAAAATTTTTCAAAATATGTTAAAGATTTTACGAATATCCAGGATTTTCTGGTTTTTCGGTTAAGTTTTCTTAGTTATATAGGTTCTCTCAAAAATAAGTAAATCTACGAAATTTAATCTTCATATATATTTATCTGAATATATTTCATCTTAATTCAATATAGAGTTAATTGTTTTCGGGTAGTTTTCTAGTGATGTTTTATATAAGTTTCAGAAAGTGATTCCAAATCTTCTAGTATTTAAACATATTACTCGTAATATTAAAAATGCAGAAGTAGGTTTATTCAGATGGAAACTGATGACCGGTTGAATCAAACAGCTTTCCAAGTTGAGAATTTTACAGTTTCCATGAAAGAATGACTGCGGTCAGTAAAGCTTTCGCCACTTGCCTAGTGTAGTCACTAGTGGGAGGATTAATGAACTGTTAAACAAATGTAGAAGTTTATTGAGATAAAAGTGTGTTAATGTACCCTGATGCTTCTGAAAACAATACTTGACGTTCTTTACGACACAAGGTGATTTTTGCCGAATTCACGAAAATATGATAAAAATAATTTTACTAATATTAAAATTAAATAACCGATAAAGGATTTTCATATCAAATTAAGAATTTTGAATAGCTCAGATATTTTTATATGAAGAAAAAAACCACTTTATAATAAAAAATCCCATATCCTAATCAAGCATCAACTCTAAATATCAAATTAGTAAATTTACTATGAAAAAAACATTAAAACTGTTTTATTTCAATATTTAAAATTTTTTGCCGAGTTAGAGAATTCGGTAAGTTGTTTGATAATTCTTGAATTCGGCAATTATCCGAATTCAGCATTATTTATGTACGAAGTTATTCTGATAAGAGACCTTATCCTAATAAAAGTCAGGTTTTACTTTCATTCCTATTTTCTAGACATTATGAAATAAAACACTGGCTCTAAATAAGAGGCGGCCTTATATATTTAATTTCTATTGATGTAATTGAATCGATTGAGTTACAAGGATAATAAAATAATCAAATATTTGAAACCCAAAATATGTGCGATATGAAAAGCGATAGGATTTAAGAAAAAATAGTTCAAGAATGCGGAAAAACCTTTAAAAAATAATATTTAAAAATATTGCCTATCAACCAGGATGGTGAATAAATAGCCATAGAATATTCTACAAGCAGAATTTTCAGAACAGTTACAGGCCATCCAATTTTCAAATCCCAGATCATGGTTTTAATATTCTTACAGGACGCTTGAGGGACAATATGTACACCAACAAACAATAGATCATCTTTCAATATAAAGTTAATTGTTTTCGGGTAGTTTGATTGTTTTCACAATATGAAGGTTGTATTAGAGAGTAAGTTTTTAGCGCAATTTCCATACTGACAATTGCGATTATTAATTTGTTATTTCTGTGTGGATGGATGGATGGATGGGTGTCCGCAGCTTTAAGTCGTATCTCCTCCTCAACGAAGTAATATCGAGGGCTAGTTCCAAAAGCAAATATGTTAAACAAGTTCGGAGGATGATTGTGGGCCACAAAAATTTTCGGATTTCCTTCCTGGATTTCCCGGAAAAACAAAAAAACCCCGAAAAATTGTAGTTTTTGGCCTATATCTCGGCAACCAGACCACTTAGCGACTTGAAACATTTACCAATCGATTCCTGCAATAATTTAGAACAATATTGCCGAAGAAAGTTTTCAAAAATATCCTTTCGTTCGGTCACAAAAAATTAATCATAGTCAAATACTGATATAAACGTTTTAATAATTAATAGACAACTATTAATTTCATATGGATTAATTAATTAATTTTAATTAATTTTTTTATGGACATTGTTTACTTGATGAAGTTGGTTTTTAGCGCAATTTACAAAAATTAGAACAATATTGCCGAAGAAAGTTTTCAAAAATATCCTTTCGTTCGGTCACAAAAAAATTAATCATAGTCAAATACTGATATAAACGTTTTAATATTTGGGCACCGAATAACATAAGGAAATTTCGCTTAAATTGTCACTAGACTTTTTATTAACTTGTTTGACTTTGAGATTCTGAAATATCTTTGGTATTTTGGTCAGGTTTCTCAATCGTGTTACTGATCTGGTTGATTTGTCTCCTTGATTTGATGAGATTCTGATAATATTTTGTTAGCCACCTCTTTCTTTTATAAGTCTTTTTACAGCAGGTAGGATTTAAATTAAAAAGGATTTAAATCATTAAAAAAGATTATTTGCAAGAATATCGGTAGTGTCAAAGTGGTTGCTATGACATCCAATGTTCAAAGCTTCCTCTCAAATAAATCGAAAATAATTTGTGGATTGCTAGCTAATATGGTTTATAAATTTAATTGTCAAAGGTTTAAAAACTCGCACATTGGAGAAATCATTTAGTACTGAAAGTCAATATCAACAAGACAAAGTTAATAAAATTAAATGTAGATACCAGTGTCTTTACTGTTAGGCACCATCTTGAGACTGGTATTGATTGGTTTAAAGTTTAAGCTACTTGGGATCTCCTATTTTGGATACATGGATGAAGATGTGAAGACAAAAATAAAGAAAGAACCAAGAAAATCAGGGACATGAAACTAGTGCTCAGGAGATTCAAATTTACCCTGAGAAACAAGCGAAAGATTGTAAATACCTATATATTCTCCATAGTTTATTATGGATGTAAAAACTGGAAAACTACGGTGAAGAATATTAAGAAACTACAAGTGTTTCACAAACTATGCCCCAGATATATTTTACATGCCAAGAAAATAGAAAAAAACGTATGACAAATACGGATTCAAATATGAACTCTTGTAGCCAACATACATTATATCCAGCAGACGTCTTGCATTTCATTATAAGATTGAAGCGAAAAAAGATTTCGAGTACATTAAACGAATCCGAACAGCCATTATGCAAATGGGGTGAAAATCAGTGGGAGAAAGAAGCATTTCATCTCCGAATGTCTCCAAGTGGATACACAGAGGTTTTTCGAGGATAAGGATATCTATGATGACTTTGTGAATAACATCCTTCACAGAAACCCCATTGTAGATTGTGAAACGTATGTGAACTTTCCAATCAGACTAGACCGGGTTCATTTAGCAAGAACAGATTTACTGAAACTAATCAATGAGAGAGAAGCTTCTATTATGATCAAAAAGATAAATGTTACAAAGAGTTTGGCGAGAAAAAGGAGCTCAAAACATATTAGGAATGGTCATAAAGCAGTAGCCTTTTCCGGCATGGCAGAAATGACAACGACTATGAATACAAAAATCTTAAAACTTTTCAAATTTACCTGCTGTAAAAAGATTTAAAAAGAATTGAATTTTAAAAAAATAGATTTTATATAAATATAAATATTTACTGTTTATTTAATATTGTTAAATATTTAAACTGTGATTATTGAAATACCGGCTACGAATAAAATATCTCAATCTGTTCTGCCTTTACTAAGGCTTTGGTAAATATAAGGCTGGTCTTTTATGGAGAAAACATGGTACATATTTCATTAATTAGTTCCACATCAATATAAATCTTCATTTTACCAATGTCTCCCAAAACATCCAAATAATTGTTTGACATTTGACCAATAATTATTTGACATTTTAACAAATATGATTTATGTTATTTTCCAGTCGCATTATCATCGTGATTTATTAATTCACATTTGCTTTATAAATAAAAAATCTTTATCGTTTTAAAAATAAAATTTAGAAAATAAATCCAAAACATATTTAGAAATTCAAAATTTTTTATTTATTTCTTCGATACATGCACAAATAAAAATAAAATATAAATATTAAATGAAATTAGTACAAATGTAAACATCTGTAAAATTATAAGGCAAAAATTTTAAAAATCTTGAATTAAAATGATTACTTTTTAATTAATTTTATGGAAGTGAAATAAAAAATAACATTCTGATTGGATTATTTGTATTGTTGTTATATTATTATTGGTCGAGAAATTTCGAATGGCTAATTGAATATAGGCATGTTAAGATTAGTTAAATTAATTAATTTTTGTATTCTCGTGTCCTCGGAAATGTTCAATTGCATCGATCCAAATCGACATCGATTGAAATTTGAAAATAAGATTTGCTAAAAGAATTTACAAAACAAGGCACTTTAATGACTGGCAGCCTCCTTTTCCAGGGTATTCATTGCAAACACGACACATAGTTTACAACATACACCTTGTAATTTGTGAGAGAAGGTCAACCACGACCATTTATCAAACCGCATTATCTGGAAATGTAAATTTCTTTTATTGACAGGAAAAATGTCGGAGGAATAACGAGTCCACGGTGACAACAGTAACGTTGTTTTCTCACAATGGTTGAATAATAATGGCCATTTCATTGAATATTAAAATCAAAGTCACAAATACTGATTTCTAATTGAAATGAACTTGAACGGCAGTTGTTAATCATCACAGAATCTGAAGTGCTTGTGACAAGAGACGATATAGATGCCTCATTTATAGTTGGTAGAAGAATAGATGATATAAAGGTTGAAGTCTAAACTGAGTTTAAATTTAAATTACTACTGGCTGCAGAAATGGATTTGAATCTCTTTGTTCTCGGTGCAAAGAAATCGGTGATATCATGTTGCCTGGTCATTATAATATTGCTAAAATCGAATTTATTAAACCAGATTAAATTTTTATTAACAATATTTTTATAAGAGTATTAATAGAGTAAATAAATTGAAAATTAATTAAACTTATCAAAATTTAAGAATATTATTTTTTCTAGATAAAATTCATAATTAATAATGTCTATTTTATTACAATTTAAACCATCAAGAATTTTATGAAATATAAATGATTTAATGGAAAAATTCTTTTAGTATATTTAGTAAATGTTAGTAAATTTTTAGTGTGAAAATGTTTTGAAAATATTTCTAGGGGATCAATCCCCTATATTCCCCCCTTAGCTACGCCCCTGATACCATCTAAATACGTATGTAAAAAATTTCGCAGTGGTTTCAAGTTGCTAAAACATCGATTTGTCTTTTTGTGTTAACATGCCAGGATCTAAAAAAATCAAAATGTGTGACTAATAAAATTTATTGTAAGTTGTATGAAATGGTCTAAGTAACTTTGGTTTCCTTCAAATTATAATTGACAGTCGGAAAACCACTGACTGACATGAAAAGTTTACATTTCAAATGATACTAAATACTAAACAAATTCGATGTTTGTAAAAAATCTACAATATAAAAATTTTTGAAAAATACAATTACTTTTGTTTTTTTAATTATTTTGGATTCAAATTTCATGGATTTTATAAAATAACACATTTCGAGAGATTATATTAAAATTTTTTATGTTTTATATTGATTTAGATATCGATACATATTTTATTTTGATGTGTATTGATAATATTTCTGTTTTACTTGCATAACGTGCTATGTAACACTTCCTTATATATTTGTATATGTACCGATTCTTCAAAAAAGAATCAGAGAAATTATCTCAGTTTACTTTACACTTATTGGACATATTCTATATATATAAAACATTTTAAAATGGATATATAAAATAATAATTAGATCACTAAAAATATTGATAATATTTTTCAAAGATAATTCAATGGAAGTTATCTTAACAATTAGGGATTCCCAGGTTCAAATGTCCATCCCGAAATCCCGGGATTATTTTCAAATAATCCCATGATTACTGGTTTTTGAATGGAAACTAGCACATATTTTATGAAAAATACCTTATCTACAGTAAAGAAATTGATTTATGTTACCACCTTTCAAACGATATTTAAAAGAGTAATAACAAAGATTAAAATGTTCAAATTGTTATTAAGACGTTTAAAAGAAAGATGATAGCGGTTAATATTGGAGCACTCGATAAAGTTGAAGATCTCAAAGACAAAATTTGTTTGAGAGAAGGAATCCCACTAAATCGACATCGATTGAAATTTGAAAATAAGATTTTAAAAGATGGACGATTTTCGACAGAATAAGAGGCATGCACGCATAAGGTCAGAGAAATGAATTCACAGAAGAATTTAAAAAGAGATGCACATTCAAAATGAGATTGACAAGAGCGCGAAATTTGGCTTTTAAAGAGATGAAAGAGAAACCATCAGTGAAATCGAAAAGAGAAAGGTATGAAGACATTATGAGGAGGCGGTTCGATATTTCAAAAATGTGATCCAAATTTGCCAGATAAGTAATTTCAAGAATGAAATCGTGGAATTGGAAGACGATTTGAAAATGATCGAGGAGAAATATGACAAATATTGTAAATTGCTGGAGTAGGTCCCCTTGAGTATTGGAACTTCTCCAAATATTTCATTTGAAATGAAACCCAAGAAATCATTAATGATGTTCAGCCCACTAAAGGTACCGACATTTGAAGGATCCGTAGGGGAATGTGAAATTTGGAGAACGACGTTCAGAGTAACGATCATAGATACGGACGCTTCAAACGAGGAGAAATTGTTATATTTAAAACAATCGTTAGTGGGCGTACCACTGAGACTGATCGAGAACATTTGGTTTGGTCCTGACGCCCTCTTGACTGCACTGAGAAAACTGGAAAAGAGATGCGAAGGGAAGGACTGAATATATCAAGTTTTGATGGAGGAAGTTAACCGATTTAGACCGACCAGAAATGATGATGTTAGAGAGATGGAGAATTATGTTTATTTAATCGAGGATATAATTTTAAAATTGAATAGTCAGAATTGAGGCTATGACTTGGAGAACGGTTTCTTTCATAACGAACTATTAAAAAACATTTCAAATAATTTATTCATGATATGGAAAAGAGAGCAATTGAAATTGAAAAAAAGATGACTTTCCCATAATAGAGAGATT
Organism: Girardia tigrina; assembly: GCA_001938485.1. Lineage (NCBI taxonomy): Eukaryota > Metazoa > Platyhelminthes > Tricladida > Dugesiidae > Girardia > Girardia tigrina. The sequence goes on from MQRK01249457.1 coordinate 8,362, forward strand.
TCTGAAGTCTGGAAAATATAAACAGATCTGAAAAGGAATACCGAAGAGCGATTGAATGGATTCGACGTCAATAAGAAGCGACTACCAGAGACGACTTTATTAACAGATTTTGAGGATCAAAGAACTGAAAAGAATTGTATGAAAAATAGTTTTTGTAAAAGTAATGGTAAAGGAAAGCATCATTGGCTGATGCATGTGGATTTTAATGATTTGAAAGAATGCAGTTGAACGGAAGAATATTTCAAATTATTTGATCGATAATAATTACAAATCAAATACAAGAAAAGAAAATTAAATTCGAGAGATATTTAAAACGAGTAAAGTTCAAATTGGAAAATATGTCGAGGTTAAAAAACCCCTTGTCGGTGAGACAGACAATTCAACCGAAAGTGAGAAAATGTCTCAGAAAAGAAATATGATTTTGAAAGAGGAGAATGACAATGATGAACATTGATTCGAAGTCAAAATGCTTTTGGTAGGTGAGACAGTGATTTTGGCCGAGAATCAATCAGAATTTTTTTATGACAATTGATGATATAGAGATGAGTAAATTAGAATGTGTTTATGAAAAATCATTTGAGAAAGGAGATGGCTGTAGAGATAAATTTTCTTCGGTTGATAAGACAGACAATTTAATCGTGAAACATTCATAACCTTTTAAAGAGGAAAGTTTTAATGATCTGGAGAATATTTTTGAAATTAACGGAAGACAGATGAACGTGAATCTGACGGATGCAAAAACGATTGAAAGGACGAATCTTAAACGTGAAGACGATCGCGAAAAGACTGATTTGAATTTAATTTTGATTGAACAAAAGTGCTCAAAAGATTTTGAAATGAAAGATGAATGATGAAACGAAAGGGTTAAAAATTTGAATTATCGAACGAATTGCAAGAAAGCAATCGTATAAATGAATTTCTAATAAACGACGACTTAAAAAAGAATGATGTAAAAATGATCAACTAAAATGATGTGTAATTGATGACATAAAATTGCGTTGAAAAAGAAAACGAAAATAAGAATATATTGTCCAAGCCAATCAAAAGAGAAAACAAAATTTCTTTTTAAATTCTTTTTATTTTATTTAATTAAACGTCTTTTTCAATATTATTACACTGGGTAACAGCCAAAAAATTGGCATGGGTTTCTCGGCCGATTTAGACTTATTCTGAGTTCAAATATCTTATTGAATTTGCTTTATCAGGTCAACTTTTTGAGATACAGCCATAGCCCTACCTGGCCTATATATAATTAAAATATATGTATAAAAGTGTGTGCTCCTCCCAGTGTTATTCATACATATCAATTATATGTAAGACAAGCGAATCACAACAATAAAGCCAAAAAAAATCAGAGATTGTCATTCATGTTCTTGTTTTTGATTTAAATGTTGATTTGAATCATCTCTCCTCAAAACAATTCAAATTAACATTTAAATCGAAAAGAACATCAACATAGTAATTTAATCGAATTTAAATTCCAAAATAATATTTTACTTATAAAAACATTGTCAATTTGATTTTAATCTTCAAATATTTAACGACATTGTGTATCATTTTCTAGATAATTAAATAAATTTATGTACTCAATACTTTCTTATTATATTATTCGTTAGTATTTCTTTTTGTAATGAGAATAGAGAAATGGATATTGTTAGTATATTGAAACATTTTAACAAAACTTTTTATTTTATTTTTTTAATCTAAATAATATACCCGCCAAACTAAACGGTGTGCAAATTATTCAATTAATTTTGTAAAACTTTTAGAAAATTGATTTTTTTTAATTTGATTAGTTTTCGCGCACAAACTATTCTGGGTAAAACTGTAATATTTTATTATCAATTTATTCATTAACATTTAAAGACGTCGTGAAAGCTAATATTAATAATATTTTCAGTTTAATATTAATGAATAAACTTATAGTTTGTACCAGACGTTAAACTTTTTTATAAATTTGGCTCAAAATACACTTTTAAGGAGAAAAACATATAAATAAAAATTATAGTCTAAACTTTAGTTATTTTCAAAAACACAATGATTCCCATAGGAAATTATTTCAATACCAAAAGGTTGATGAATGCTCAGAAATATTTTTGAAGTTTGACTATTGAGAATTAAACAATATTTTTACGCATCAAAAAGGAGATTCGACAAATTCATTCAGCTCATTTAATGATACTCAATTGATTTCGATTATATTTCATTAAATATTTAGCGATAGAAAATTATTTAAGGTCTGTAAAAAAATTCCATAAATTGGGATTTATTAGCGGTTTGTTTAAAAATTATGTGAAAGATAAATCCAAGAAGCTGTCCAGAGCTATACATAGATATTAAATTTGGATTTTTCGTATAAACTGATTAATAAAAATAAAAAAACAATATAATAAATTTACGACAGATAGATAATCAATCGGTTTCCGGATACAAAAAATGTGTAATTCCAAAATATTTAAACTTTTAAAAATTAATGCCCAAGTGAAGTTACATTCTCTCAAATTACTTGTTCGACCATATAGCTCAAATTGAATCAGGTGATCCTTCCATAAACTCCGTGGCGACCTTGACTGCATCTAGCGGAGACTCTTAGCAAATACCTCGCATCATCCGCTTCATATTTGAAAACATGATATCGTATGGGAGCAGGTCGGGTTTGTAAGATAAGTGGTTTACTTTGTGGATGAGTTCTGTCGCCAGAAAAAAAATCACAGCAGAGTTCCTCAATTTCAGGTCACTCAACACCCCTTGTCACGATCTCCAGCAACTACGGCAGACATAATGTCCACCAATCCCCACTTACTGCGCTACAACACCAACGGTATTGACGATACATGATCAGCCCTGGACACAAAAACTGACACCATATACTTAGAAACACTGCACTCCCGCCTGAACTTTTGAGGATATACTGTGCCAACAAGTGTACACTGCACTGACTCTTGCTTAGTGTCTGTATCAAACCTGTAGATCCAAGATTCATCATTAATTAAGATCTCGCAGCACTACTGGATCGCCAAACATCAAAATTAGAGAGCATCAAACAGCAGGAAGTGAATTTAGCTACTTATTGTTTATCAATAAATCTATAATGGCACCTAACGGAAACAAATCTTTCGGAGGCTGAGTTTATTATGCAGAGCAGTACCAGTGGACTTCGATGAGATCCTGATGACAACCTCTTACTGCGCCACATCCTCTCGAGCATCATCCTCCACCATAGCTCACACAGTCGCATCATGCTCCTCCTTTGTGTCCTCCCCATTGTGCTTCAGAATTCTCCAAACTACTCCAAATATGTGAAATGCGTAGGATCCTTGAAGCTATATGAAGGTGCTCAATTCTTCGCTATTGCGTTAGGTTACTTTCACAATCATAAAAAGTCATGGAATTTGAATGACCTATGTTATTGATTGATGAAAATAAAACATATTCGCACATACACTTTTACTTTATTATGTTGTGAATTATTATGCTTATAAATGGTTTAGTGGATTGCAATCATGAAACTTTTTTATGTGAAGGTTACCTACTTTATATTTAATATTCATATTTTTATATCAAGATATCTCAATTAAGATTTAACTACTGATATTTTACATAATAAAAAAATTTAACATCACCGAATGCAAAACAAAAAGAAAGTATACTAATAAAGTTAAAGAAAAATAATTTTAAAAATTAATACAATAAACCTCTTCTAAATTCTCCCATTATAACATTCAGGGACGATTGTCGAACTGTAAATGCTGTATTTTTATATGGGAATACCAGTGATACTACTGGCATTAATTGGCGCTCTGAATTATGAACCTAAATACAAATATTGTTACCAATAATTAATAATTTATTATGTAATATTAATATATACAGTGGAAGCCGCTTATAGTGGCCGCCGCTTAAGTGTGGCCGCCGCCTATGGTAGCCAAAATGTATAAGAACGGATCAAATGCATGCTTTTCCATTATTTAATAGCCGCTTACAGTGGCTAGTAGGTTGTGCGCAACCTGTGGGGCAAGAGAGTTTGAGAGTGTTGCCATAGCATGTAGTGCGTGCCCAGATGTGTGCGGGTGATTAAGTGGTCTCCTACGGTCGTTTGTGTGTGAAGGCGGGGGTATCGATTTATATAATTTAATTTTTATATAATACAATCGATTTATTTAATTTCATATTTAAATTAACTTTAAATATTTTTGATTACCTATTGTATAATATTAAAAATAATTTCTCTTCTCTTTACACAATTGAACCTAATGAATGAGCAAGAGACTAGCCGCGTCATTTAACAGCATAATGTGTAGCAAACGCCAGTCTTTAACCCTTGAGAAGAAAATCGATTTGCTGGACAAGTTGAAGGCGCTTCCATCTGACAAATCGCAACGAGAACTTGCTGATGAACTGCAGGTTCCTCGAGCAACTCTGCAGAAACTGGTTGCGAATGAGGCCACTGTGGAATGAATGTTCCCGTACGGAAAGAGGCTGAAAATCTCAAGACGAACGATATGCAGCTAGTAAAGAAGAAGAGAAACCGTACAGGAAAGGATTCATAGTGGAAGAAAGTCTTCTTATCTGGTTTGAAAAGGCGACAGCAAAAAATCTACCTGTGACAGGTTCGATATTGAGTGAGAAGGCTGAGGTGCTTGCAAGGAGACTTGGCAAACTCGACTTCAAAGCTACGGATGGCTGGCTTAATCGCTGGAAGGTCAGAAACAACATTTTCTTCAAGAGAGCGCACGGAGAAGCTCAAAGGGCAGACATCATCGGTGCATCATCGTGGCGCGCATCAACGATTCCAAATTTTCTGTCGGAATACCGGCCAGAAGAGATTTACAACGCAGATGAGACTGGTCTGTACTATCGCGCTACTCCTGACGGTTCTCTGGTATTCTGTAAAGCTGCTCTCAGTAGCAGCAAAAAAGCAATGGAACGATTGACAGTCCTTGAGTGTGCCAACATGAGTGGCTCAGACAGATGCAAGCTACTTGTCATTGGCAAACCTAAGCAACCACGCTGTATGAAGAATCTGGATAGAGGAGCCTTGCCTATGAATTACGATGCCAATAAAACTGCATGGATGACCTCTGAGCTTTTCACGCACTGGGTTCATAAATGGAATCGCCGACTGGTGAGACCTGGACGAAGTATCCTTCTTTTGGTGGATAACGCCCCATGCCATCAAATGGTTCCGGGATTGCAGGCCATCAAATTGCAGTTTCTTCCATCAAACACCACGGCGCTGATACAGCCAATGGATCAGGGCATTATACGAAATATTAAACACCTCTACCGAAAGCAGCTGTTAAAACACTTGGTGGATGCCATGGACGCCAACATCATTCAGCCTGAATTCAGCGTGGGAGATGTCGCCAGGACGATCACTGTATTGGAAGCAATTCAAATGCTTTCTGTGGCCTGGAGTGGTGTAAAGGAAACGACGATTCGAAATTGCTTTGCCAAATCAGGTAAGTCATGTCTGCAAATGTGAGCCTCTTTATTTATGTTGTTGTTTCTCCCACGTCTATAGGCTTTACAGATGGCAGTGTCGACAGTGAATGATATGAGGAAGAGTCGCAAGATGTCTCAGATGAATTCATTGACGGGGACGCAGAACTGCAGTGTACTGAAGATGGGAAAGATGACGATACCAGCGCAGTTATTTTACAGTCGTACGTACAGATTTTTAAAGTGCTGAAATCGAGGCATTAAAATTAAGTAGGTCACTGACCTTAAATGCGTCATAAACATATTTTTAATCACGTTTTAGCATGACAACTTTCATACCAACAAAATAGCATTTGGGGGAAGCACTACTGTTTTGCTTTAATCAAAAGAAAAAAGCTGCAGACAGTTTTCGGCTTCTTGAAGAAACTTATGGTCAACATGCACCAACTCAACAGACTTGCGAGAACTGGTATAAA
>MQRK01249457.1:46113-56251 GCA_001938485.1 Girardia tigrina
TCATTTTATATATGAAAGATATGAAATTCCTGTTTGATATAATTTTGAAATCATTTGATCACAATTCTCAAAATATACAATTTAAAAAATCAAGAACCTCTGCGGAGATACAACAGGTACCAGGATTGCCTCAAAATGGTGTAGGACATTATCCCCAGAAGATTGAAAAACCATTACGATGTGTTGTATGACATTCAAGAGTACATTGGCAATGTAAAAATGTCTAAAAACATTGTGTGTAAAAAAAGTTGTTTTGAAATTTTTCACACATAATATGCCACTGTACTCAATTGAGTACATACCTTCAAAACGGACTCAAATTGTAATTTTCGATTTTTTTGTTAATTAATTGTTTATTTTATGTCTACGCAGTAATAAAATAAACGTTTCGTATTAACAAATTTTTTAGTTGTATTTTGGCGGTTAATGGGTTAATAGTGTTGGTTTTAATTTTAAATAATTACTTTTTAAACGAAAATCTTAATCTTTACTCTTTAATTTTTTAGCTGACACTACTTAACCATAAGGTTCTTTCAACATAAATATATAAATGAATGATCACAAATTCTTTTCAGAAACTTTATTTTCAATAACACAAAATAGCACATAGCTTCATACTGTTCAAATCAATAGTATCAATAAACGTATTCAAAAATGGTTAAACGATGCGAATTTGTCAGATCACAGTTTGTTATTAGGTTGTTCGATATGAAACGGGTCAAAATTAATAATATCGAAAAAATAAATCTTCTAAACGAACAATAACCGTTAAATCAAAAAGTAAAAATGAATTCTTCTTCTCTTATACAGGATACTGAATTCCAATTTCAACTTTGATAACAACTTTGATTTCAACTTTGATAAAAGAAAAGATTTTTTAAACATAATTAGTTTTACTTTACTCCGAGCTAAACGCTTTAATACAGCTTCTTCTTTATTTTCAACAGCAGCAATTTTTGTGTGAATATGACTGAATTCATTATTGTTTATATACGATTTTTTAATAACCTTGAAAATTAATTAGCTAAAACCAATATGTAAAATCTTTATAAATATTCTGCAAATTCTATTAAAATAATGTAAAGTGAAAAATTTTGTTTTTTTAACTGTTTGAAATTAATAATTTTACCAAAAGAATTATTTTAAATTTTTTTTACATAAAATTTTGTCAAAAGTGTTCATATGTATTTTTCGAAACCCTAACAATATTATACGTTTTATTCCAACACATTTTTATTTACCTACTTCTATTCAAATAAAATTTTGAGATCATTTATTTATTACTTGACTCTAATAATTTATGGTGAGAGATTTCTTACTAGTCTATGCTCATTCAGGGATCACCTGTATAAGGTGGGCAGACATACATCCACGTAGTGTCCCTGGGAAACTAGAAGAGATTCGATTCTGTCTCTAGGCTAAAGTGTCTCATAACTAACTGATATCTGCGCCGAAAGAATATTGTAGTACCAATTGGCTTGATATCCACTTACAAGGCTCTACCTTTAAACCTGAGTGTAAGACTGTAGGTGTAATGTTTTTCAATGTTTTCACCCTCCAGTCGAGTGGCTCATTGTATCGCATAGACTCTTGATTTTATTCTGGATAGTAGTGTTGCAAAACCAGTTCACCCCCGGAGCTTAGACATGTAAATCCCTACATGGGGAGTGCTTTAAAAGCCATAAGTGTCTCAGACCTCCTTAAAAAGCCTCATGCTTAATACCTTAAAAGGACGAGGATCGCTAGTCTATGCTCATAAATACTTTATAAAAATCAAAGTTAAATAATTATCTATTTACAATAATTCATAAACGTTATTAATAAAGCAATTCGAATAAATTATTTCTAACTGACGCGGTCATAAGCAAATTAACACAAGAAAGTAAATTAAAGTAAATAGAAACAACTAAGAATTTTGAACTATTATATAAATATTTTAAATAGATAGCAAAGCAAATAAATAATAGTAAAGTTCTTAATAGCAAATAATATATGAGAACAAACTAAAATTTTTTCATGATAAAATATATTTTGAATAAAATATTGTCGAAAAAAAGTAAAATACTAAGACAGTGGGCGTTAGGCGCCAAAATAATACATCATTCGTGGTTCTCGAAATTATCCCAGTCAAATGAAAATTTTTTCGAAAATTGATAATTAGGCGATTGGGATATTGAAAATTTTCGTTTGAAATTATGATCTATTTTTCGTTTTGAGTGTCAGAAATGATAAAGTCCTTCGTATACAGAAGAATTTTTGTGTCTCAAAAAAGTTTTTGTCATTTTGTATTCTTGAGTCTTTGTGAATTGGTGCCTTTTTGTTATGGCATCTTTTTGTGTCAGTCTGCAATTAGAATCACTGCCTAATATAGTGGTTTTAACTATTAGACAGGTTGGTGTTCCTGAACTTTGAATAGTGTGATTATTGGTCCTTGACGGACTGGGTTCTAATATTTTCTGGGTGTGTGTTTGTCATAACTCTTTAGAATGTTGCTAGATTCTACAATAATGATTGCGTTGATAGAGGTGAGTTTTTGTTATTATTACCTGGGTGTACTTGTCTGACTATTCTTATTGATTTTCAGATTATTCATTCCATCAACAGACCTCATTTTAAAAATTTCTTTTCATCAGGCAATTTTCTGTTAATTAATATTTCTAGTAATTAAAATTTTGTAAATTTTAGGGGATTTTGACTGATGAATACAATAATCGGTGATGACAGTTTTCCGAAATCGCAGAGTAGTTTGAATTATTTTATTGATAATGCGAGTTTAAAAAATTTTTTATTGTGTATGTTCTGTTGGTTCAATTGTATGAATGTCCACTAAATAATTGGACTTCTTACAAAATTGAACTGGAATATTCGACCGCAACACATTGATTCTAGCTGGAATGGATTTAAAGAACTTTTATAATTAAATCACAATTTTTCCACTTCTTCTACTACAACTATCCAAAGATCATCTTCGTTTGCATAACAAGTACTTCCTTATCTAATAATTTTTTTCAGAACCATTGGTCTCTTAAAATATTGCGAACTGAACTTTCTGAAATTCTATTTTTACTCTCAATTAACCTAATTGAATTGACTTGTTTTACCAAGCTAAGAACTTTATTTTTACAATTAAACTAATTTTTCTCATTATACTGGTGGAAAACTAATTGTATTACGTTGGAAACAAAGTTCTCGCACAAATTTTATTACAACTTTTATATACAACGAAGCAATGCAGCAAAAGGCACATATCAATCATCAATGTAATCAGCGTTATTTTCGAACACCTGCTTCCAACGACGGGGTAGATCATGGTTACTTTTGTTGTAAAATTCAACTGGTTTGCTTTTGGGGAAGTCTCCAACTGCAGCTTTCAATTCATCATCAGTTGCGAACGTTTTGCCACTCAAGAAGTTCTGCAGTGCCTGGAATAAGTGGTAGTCTGTTGGTGTCAGTTGGGCGAGTACGGTGGGTGAGGGAGAACTTCCCACTCCAGCTCCAGAAGTTTATCACAGGTGAGATTTGCAACGTGTGGTCTGGCGTTGTCATGAAGAAACATGACATCAGTCAATTCTGGTCGTGTTTGTGCAATCGCGTCTGTCACCTGTTGCAGTTGTTGACAATATAATTGGGCGTTGATGGACTGATTGCGTTCCAACATTTCCCAGTGAATCACGCCCTTTACATTCCACCAGACACAAACCATGAGCTTGTTTTGATACAGGTCGACCTTTGCCTGAGGTTGTGCAGTTGTACCCTTTTCTGTCCAGCTTCTTCTGCGTGTCATGTTCGAGTACAGACACCATTTCTCATCTGCAGTAACCAATTTGTTCAGTCAATCTTAACGACGCTTCTTGGACAGTAGTGTCGTGCAGGCGTCTATGCGGCGTTGACGATCGAAGTCGGTTAGTTGGTGTGGGACCCATACGTCCAGTTTGCTGACTTTGCCCATTTCCTCCAAGTGATGCAAAATGGCAGAATGGCTGACGCTAATCTTCTCAGCCAGCTCACATGATGTCAGGTGTGGATCACTTTCGACACAGGTGATCAAACGGTCATTGTCAATAAGTAAGGGTCGACCACTCCTTGGTTGATCTTTGAGATCGAATTGGCCACGCTGAAACTTCTTAAACCAATCGTAGGCTGTTCGATGGCCAATTGTGCCTTCTCCAAATGCTTGGTTGATACGACGTTCCGAGTGACTAGCGTTTAGCCCAGACTTGTAATCATACAGTAACATAGTGCGTTGGTGTTCACGAGAGATCATTTTATCGGCCATATTTGAAAATTTAGATATCTGAAATTATGAAAATATACAATTAAAAAATATTGCATTTACTTATATATATATCAATAAAGCAATAAATGTATATTGTTGCATTGTTTCGTTGTATATCATTGTTAATAAAAGTTGTGCGAGAACTTTGTTTCCAACATGATATAATGTACATTAATTAATATTGTCTCCTCTATTGTCTCCTCTTCTCCTGTCTTCTCTATCTCTATATTGTCGTTGATTGTAACCCCCTCCTTGATAACTGTTATTCGTTGATCTTTGTTGGTTTCTTCTCCCGTTTAAGTTGGTGTAACATTCGTCCTCCCCATGACCGCTATTATGGCACCGTTTACATTTGATATCCAGACAGTTTCTTCTGACATGCCCCTGTTGTCCACAACCATTGCATTTGATTTGTCTCCTTTTTGTACAGTTTTTTCTAACATGTCCCACCATTCCATATCCGAAGCATTTCCTTGTCTCCCGTTGTCTATTTGTTACACTCGAGTATTGGTTTCTCTCTCAGTTTTGATCATTAATATATCTTTTCTTTTCTATAACCCCGACTCTTGTATACTTTTGTTCAAATCTATTATTATTTTGAGTCACAGCATCCTTATAGCTCCTGGGTCTGTTCAGCGTTCCGTTCTCTCTCACAACATTTACCTGATCCTTTATATACTTATTCTCGTGTTTAATTTTGATCGTTTCTTTTATTTGTTCTACTCCTTTTACATTATTCATCCGAACTTCTATCTTGATATCCATGTCATCACAACAGTTCATTAATAATGTTTCCATTATGCTTTCTTTTGACATGTTATGTTGCATAATTCTTTCTGGCATCTTTTCTATTTTTTCGAAAAAAACTTCAGGTATATCATCCTTCATCCTATATCGGCAAGCTTCCGATCAATCCCGAAATAGCGACGATGTCCTACCAAATACTTTTCGAAGGCGATTTTTATAACCACTTAACGACTTGTCAACGGTCTTATATTTTTCTTTTATGTCTCTGTCCAACAGACACAAGACAATGACGTCTTGCTTCGCTTTTGCCACTCCCGCGAATTGAAAGAATGTTTCACATTCTTCTATGAACGTCTCCATATTGTCACCTTTCCTGAACTTTTCAGGTAATAATTGGTTCGTGAAGTTGTCCAAAGCAGCGTTGTTCGCAATTTAAGTAGCGTTTATGCCACTTTCAGTATTATCGAATTCCGAAATCATAGTTTAACACCACAAAATTTATTAATATCAACAATTCACATATTTAAACAAATTTCGTCCAAAATTAATTCATTAAATTTTTTCGATTAAATTTTGAAATTTACGAAATTTAAACCTTAAACTATTTTACATTTTTTTCGAAAATTTTATCATAAAAACTAATTAATTTAAATATACAATAAACCCTTTTATTAAAAAATTATTTCTGAAAATATTAATCCGTTAATTATTTATTTTAAAATTTATTTAAACTTATTTCATAAATTTTATTAAAATAAATCAATTGTTATTACTGTAAGCATATTTTAAATAAGTATTTATTTTATCATATTTTTACTCTACATTTTAGTTTTTTAATTTATTTCTTTTAAATTTTCAAATTAAAAAAATAATAAACTATTTTGACGAAACTTAAATTTAAACTAACCTCTTATATAAACTAATAAAGTTAACACATTACACGTAATTAAATTCAGTTACAGCGGTAAATATTATCGACCTACCTTTCTAGGAAAACCATCTAGAAAAGTGAACCAGTTAGTAATTTATTTTTGTTGAGTCTTCGACGAAATTTATATCTTTTCTTCGAAAACACAACATAGGGATGCGACCGCTGCATAAAGTGAAGTTTGATGGTACGCCACATCTCATCAGCTATGTGCGACAGGAGTTCCAGGAATTGGGTTTAGACTAGATCAGGATAGAAGAGGTGCTAATTAACGAAGTTTAACGATCAGTAGACGTTAATCTTGTTCAAGTTGATGGATTGGAGCCAGAATATGAAAATGAACAGCCCAGAAAGTCCTCTGGGGGATGCGGCCAAACAGGACAATTCATCAACAGGTACAATTTAAGGATTTCGCGTGCTCCAGAGTTTCAGGACGCTAAGGTTACACAGTTCCCCCTGCTCAGTTAGTGTATGTTTATGTTACTTGTTGGTAGGGACATCTGGAGTTATGACAATAAAGCAGAATTATTTTAACCCATGAAGTACCCTAGGCCCCAAATGGGGATCAGTCAATTTTTAATAGTTTTTCGGATATTGCATTTGAGTATATATGAAGTTTAGTCATTAATAATGACTCATTATCTACTAGTAAACATGTCACTCTATTACCTATTTTGTTATCTTTCAACTCCGAAAGTTAGATGAGGAGTTATTGAGTCATTAATAATTCAGTATAATAAATAAATTTTATGCAAAATTTGAAGAAATAATCCTGGTAAACAATACGTTAATACGCGGGAGAGTTGATGGGGAATTTTAATTAATAAATATCTGTATTGATGTTATTTACCTGTTTAGCCACTGTGCTGCACTAGAAACCACGCTTTCATTTTCAACTCCCTGGTGGATTGTCCTAGCGAGAAACAAATATCAACAATAATCGCCCCATTCATCACTGCTCTCAACAGAACTGTGACAGACAAAAACAATCGACTCTTCAACATCAAATTTCCGATTAAATGCTGCACTTGTAAACAACAGAACAACAACTTTGACTGCGCGCCATTCACATGTGGATTCATTGAGAACTTCATTAACAGAAGAGAAAACCCTCTGTTCGATATTCCTGTTGGCGACATTAGAATAAAGGCACACGCGTTACGCCCTCAAATCTCTAGCCAACAGCAACCTCAAAATGTAGGGGGAAGAAGAGAAATTGCTACCAATAAGAAACAACAAAGAAAACCACGAAAAAAGAAGTACTCCAAAAAAGAAAGCAAAAAGAGACGAGAAAGAACACAATGAGAAAAGACAAGTCAAAGCCGACCTATACAACTTTCGGGCCGACCGAATGTCCAAGCTAATCCAAAATCTCAAATACCAGATGACATTATGATCTTGGACCACAGAATCACCCACAAAATAAGCAAAGGCAATGAGGAGTTCATCAAAAAACACATCTCCTACTCATCGTTCATTGGAAAAAAACTTGTCCTCTGTTCACTTTGCATATCAGACATGCAGTGGATTCTAATATCATTTGACCAGGAAAATCAAAAGACAACCATCATGAACAGACTACCAAGGATCTCCGATGAACAATGGATAGCCATCAAAACTTTGAACACGAATATCCATTCCTTCTATAGAAACAACAGCAATATATATGGGATCCCATAGAAATAGACACAACGAAATCCGAACAATTTGCTGGTAATGGCTATTGGATAGCCAATTACATTTACCAAATAATAAATAATGGTAATATTAATCAAGACAACCGACAAACTGTCTGGGAATTGTCAAAAAGAGAAGATTCAACAAAATCTCTGCACACCCTACAGGGGAAAAGAAAAAGACTGAACAGAATCAAACGTACCACGACAGACTATCAGCTGCAGAATAATTTCTCAAATCTGTTACCAATGAATCGATAGAACAATATTCTGAAAAACTTCAGCAATTCATCTTGCAAAAACAGAAAAAAAGCTGCAAGAAACCCTTCCAAGGTCAAATCGGTAAAAACAGGGGTAAAAACGATACACTCCTCCATATCAAATACAGAACCGAGCCCAAGAAGGTGATTGAAACAATTCTATCGGAATCAAAATTGACCACGACTCCACCAATCGAAAAGATTCAAGAATATGGCCAGACAAAAACACCAGATCCTCCTGTGACTGATTGGACCAAATGTCCCCTTATTGAACAAGGACCAGGATTCGAGTTCAAGAAAATTACAGAAGCAGAAGTTTTATCAGTACTAATAAAAATGAAAAAATCTAGTTCTGGGGAGAAATCCCAATAGTTTCCGACGAGAAGGGATATAGATACCTGGGGGTGGACTTTACAAGAAAAACAAAAAGCTCCCCCACCGAACTATTCAAAGGTATCATTAAAGACATGAAAAAGATTGCCGACTCATCTCTAGACCCTTGGCAAAAGATTGACGCATACAAGATCTTCATACATTCGCGTCTGATATTCTCATTCCGAAATTACAACATACCGAATAGAGAATTATCCAACTATGGTCATGCTGAAACCAAGGATAAAGTCTTTGCTNCCGGCCTAGACAGAGAAATCAGAAAGATAATAAAACCCATATGTGGACTCCAGCCAAACGCCTCGAATGACTATTTGTATGCCGGAAAAGAATACGGTGGACTCGGACTTGTCGAAACCCGTGATGAATACTCCATACAATCAATCATTCAGGCGTTCAGGAACCTAACCTGCGAAGATATGGGCGTTGCAGAGTTGACACTGATTAATCTGAACAACACCTTGAAAAAGCAAAAAAAGAACAAAAAGAGGAAAAACAATCCAGACAGAACAATCAGCGAAATGATGGATTGACTCAATGAAGGCGATCGGGAAAACGGAATCAAATCTTGGTGGACCAAAACAGAAACAACATTAGATACCTAGACAAGATTGGATTACAAACACGCTTCCTATTCGACCATGAAAAGGGAATATGCCTACAAATCAAATCGTCTAGCGAAACATTGACACTATCTGCCGCCAATAAAAAAACTATATCCTTCCAATTCCACAGATTGTACCGCCACCAGAAATTTGTGGATTGGTCAAGACAAACAAATGCGGGTAGATCGGCTAACGCTCTAAGCAAAAACAAGATTTCCAACCAAATACTATATGATGGAAGCCTATCTGCAACATAATGGCGATTCATCCATCAGGCTCGAACAGGAAATCTCCCTGTTAATTTCAAGCCAAAGAAACCAAGAGAATATACATTCTGCCGAGCCTGTCGTCAATATACGGAAACACAAATTGTTGGGGATTGATATAATTATTTGATTTATAAGTATTTTGACTTTAATTTATTTTGATAATTATTTGATATTATGTTATTGCTTTGATTTTTGGTTTTATTTTTTTTGTAATAAATATATAAATAATACGAGGATATTATTTATTCAGACGAATATTATAAGTTAAATATTATATTTATTATAAACAATTTAACAAATTAAATATTATATTTATTATAAGTTATTATTTTTTATTATTAAGGTCAGTCTACAAATATTATATTTATTATAAGTTATTAAGGTCGGTCTAAACCTACCTTCAAAACCGACCGAAACCTACAGAACCTTATATTTATTATAAGTTATTATTATTTTTATTATAAGGTCGGTCTAAACCTACCTTCAAAACCGACCGAAACCTGCAGTACAACGCATCCATAAAATATTATAAAAGTAGGAGCTTTTGAGAACCCTTTTAGTAAAAAATTCTTAAAAGTTTTTAAGGTAAGGTTGTTACCAGATAAAAAAAAATTCTTAAAAGTTTTTAAGGTTTTTAAGAGCCTCGTTCGAAGAAGAATTAAATTTGATTTGTCAAGAAGAATTTTGCTGAAGAAGACTATTTGTCGAAAATTGATTTTGTCAAGAAGAATCTTGCTGAAGAAGTCTATTTGTCGAAATTGATTTTGTCAAGAAGAATTTTGTTAAAGGCTATTTATTAAATTTGATTTGTCAAGAAGAATTTTGCTGAAGAAGACTATTTGTCGAAGATTGATTTGTCAAGAAGAAGTTGCTGAAGAAGATTATTTGTCGAAAATTGGTTTTGTCAAGAAGAATTTTGTTAAAGGCTATTTATTAAATTTTGCTGAAGAAGATTATTTGTCGAATTTGAATTTATCAAGAAGAAGG
>MQRK01249458.1:1637-16880 GCA_001938485.1 Girardia tigrina
CCGCCATTAGCACGAGAGGATTGACAGTGAAAAAATCTAAGGGGCCACATAAATTTTTTTCGGGGGGGGCCTCCGGGTACTCTGCCACGGCCCTGGATGTGATCACTATGATCCATAATTAAAATAATCTGATAAAATAAGAAAAATGAAACAAACAACGCTTTTTAATAATGTGTTTTTATGGCATTCTGTTTAGTTAAACAAATGTATTTCATTGTAATTATTGCATTTTAATGCATTATTAAAATTAAACTATATTTGTTCAATATTAAGATTTAGGTATTAGGATTTGATCTACAGTAGACATTGTAAGTTAAGCTCTTTTCAGTACATTCGCGAAGCATAAGCAACAAAATAGAAAAGAACACACATACCAAGAGAGACGATATTTATTAATGTTGACTACAAATTAACACAGGAAAATTTGAAACCAAAAAGTTAATTTGGTTTCGAAATTTTAAAAATTTCGAAAAGTTAATTTCGACAAAACGCCACGGATAAAACGCCGCGTGTTAAAGACGCCACATGACAAAAACGTCGCAAACAAAAACGCCGCGGATAAAACGCTGCGGACAAAAACGCCGCGAACAAAGACGCCTAAAATACCTAATTCATTATAAATTATTTCAATTTATTCCTAAAATTCCTAATTAATAATAAATCATTTCATTTTATTCCTAAAATTCCTAATTAATAATAAATCATTTCATTTTATTCCTAAAATTCCTAATTCATTACAAATTATTTCATTTTATTCCTAAAATTCGTAATTAATAATAAATTATTTCATTTAATTCCTAAAATTCATAATTCATTTCAAATTATTTTGTCCGCGGCGTCTTTAACACGCGGCATTTTTGTCACGCGGCGTTTTTGTTCGCGGTGTTTAGTCCGCCGCGTTTTGTCGTGGAACCATATTTTCTATAATACAATCTCTGCAACTACTTTATTAATCCTCTCTAAGGTTTTTGTTTTGTTCATATTTCAAATCATTGATGACTGTTCATAGACAGATTTATATTAAATTTAAAACTAATTTTACTGATGCACAAAATATATTTGTTTCTATTAGATACTTAATGTATATAAAGATATATTCAAATATTGTGGAAGCAAGTTTTCTCTCCCCTAACTATTTCTTCAGGTCTACAATTGGGAATCTGAAGATACAGTAAACTAGTTTTGTTTTGTCTTGCAACAAAGAAATACAGAGAAAACAAATTTATACTTCATGATTGTAAGTTCTATCAATATTTGAAGTCATAAAAAGCACAATTAATACTTTTTATTATAAATAAAATTCAAACAAGATTTATACTTCCTTTATTAATTTAGAAAAAAATCAATTTTAGGCATTTTATGTATTTAATTGCTATCATGATTTTTTTAAAAAAATTTATTTAGAAATTCTTGTATAAGATTTATAATTTCAAATTTATATATCACAACTTCATATTTTTAAAAAAAGTTTTAAATATAAGTTTTTTAAGTTATATTTTAAGTTTTTAAAATAATTATATTTCGATCAGCAAAATGCAAATTAACTAACTCCTCATAATGTCATAAATGCATGTTAATGAAATCAATGCGCAAAATCTAATTAAAAAATAATTACATAAGAAACAGACAAAATTGTAATTTTTTTTTAAAAGGGAAATTATTATTTGAAAACCTTTCAAAAAATGTTTGATGAAAATGTCAAAATTTTTGAACATTCTTTAAGTTTATTCCATTCTACAAGAAACGAAATCGTAAATTTGACTATTTAAACGAATTTCTCTGAAGAATAAAACGTGCACTACACTCTTCAATCTAAATTCTAGGTTTCTGTGGTCTACTATTTTTCATCTGTTTGTCTTACGATTAGTATTATATCAAGTTGATAAACACCAATAATTGAAAGCAATTTGAAATATATACATGACATGGAATTTGAGTTCTACGAGGTGAGGAATAAATACTTGACTTTTTGAATGAAAGATATTTTACGAAAAAAACCTTTCATCTTCAAGAGTCTCTTGTGAGCTCAATATATTTTGTCCAACGTTTGCCCAATTTTTCGATTTCTTCTAAATTTTAAGATTTGCCGAGGTCGTCAAAATAGGCGCATGTTTAAGTAATGACTTTATTGTGGAAGCAAGTTTTCTCTCCCCTAACTATTTCTTCCGGTCTATAGAGAATAATCCTGCCCTACGAGGATGATAGGAGGGTGCAGTCAATCCACATGTGCGATACCGGCGAGCCCAACTGGCGTGGTCGTGTTGACCAACAGTGTGCCGGTATCGAACTATGTTGTTGATTCATCAGGCTTTTATACGCGAATATTCGTCATAAAAATTGTGTGGTTTAACCGATTATGAAAGTATATTCAAAATGCGATTCTTACTCAAACATTTATTAATTCAAATTTGTACAAGATTTAAAATTGTGAACTCTAACAGTTCAGTAAAACAAATTGTTAAGTTTTTTTTCAATTTTTTTTCCAATTTCAGTTTTCAAGTTCCACAGAGAATTTGAAATTAAAAGTTAATCGAAAATCAAATGAAAGTATTTCCGATAATTGTTCTAAAAACAATTTTAATTGAGTTATAAAAATGTTTGGAAAACCATGTTAATATTCCTAAAAGCTACAGAAGAAGAGAGATCTTGAATTGTCTTCTAGTATTTAGGCCCTCATTCGCAACCCATTTAATAATTTCTTAAATCAAATATTTGTCTATTCTGATTGTCCTCCTAATGTAATCCGAATGTTTCAAATTGATAATTATCTATCATTTTATTGTAAACATCTAAACTTAGTTAAAAAAAATTATTATTTACAAAATTTATGAGTAAAATAAATAAATAATCTCTAGAAGTTTATTAAATTTATTGGTACGAATATTTTTTTAACTGCAATTTTACAATGGTGTATAATAAAATATGTAATTAATATCTGTTTTTTATTTAAAATTTTTCTTGTTTAATTCAAGACAATCAATAAAGTTTTTTTGTCCCCTGAATTTTTTCTACTCGAACATTACAAATTTCTAGGGCTGCCACAAAATTATTAATCATAACCAATATTAACTCAAAAGAAAATGTCTGAAATTGTTTTTCTATCAAAAAGGATCAAACTTTTTTAATACAAATTTTAAAGAAAATTCATTTTGTAAAATACAAAAAAATAAAATGATTTGTTTTTAATGTCATTTTTCAGTGTTTTATAATCAACAATCAAAGAAAACGTTTCTCTTAGAACCTGAATTTTAAATAATTAAATAAAATATCTAATTTCAATTTGTTTTATTTAAATTTTATTTTTTTATAAAGTAATGTAATTTAGAATAATTTATTTGAAGTTTATTGTTCATATATATATTGTAAAGTACAATCTTTAAACAAGTGATAAAAATAAGACGACGTATTTCGAGATAATAATAATTACATCATCAAGTCACAGAAAAAGAAGAAATTCAAAACGAAATGAATTTTGCCGGTGTGTGATAGTCTTGCACTAACCAAATGTGTTATTATACTGAGTGTCACTAGTCTCAAATCTAAAAACTAACAAGAAATGCTTGGTGCAAAAATTGTTCCTGAGACTCCTGTCCCATTCAGATGACAGTTGCGAGCCGTAGTAGAGCTGGCATATATTCTTTAATCAATTTTCCCGTTTGGATCGTTCTCGATCTAAATTTCTCGAATATCTCTCGAATAAGAGTCGGGCCCGAACCCTCCGACAGAGCCGCCTTGACTGCCTGGTAGCTTTGTTGGTCCTCGTTCGACAGCTTGGAGAATAGGTCGAACGCGCGCCAATTTTATAGTATTGGTAGAGCCGCCGCCTTTTCAATGTCACAAACTGCCTCTGTAGCCTCAAACTTGCAACACCAAGTCCCGAAATTTCCGCAGCCGTCAAACATTTTGATCTCATCGGTAAATTTAACTCGACTCCATGGCCGCGATAGCTTGATGTAACGAGTCAGTTGAACAAAACAAAATTTATTGATCACAGATACAAACTCACTTAAAAGTCTCCACCACTTTCAGTTCAGTTAAACAAATTCTGTTAATTCGGCCGCTAATTCTCCACAAAAAACAGGTATCTATGTAAAAAAATTAAATTGTTGTTTAATTTGAATTTTGAGGTTTTTGAATGATGAGTAGATGTATTTTATAACTCGTTCATTGTTTATTTTTATTCTACATCAAAAGTTTGCTGGTTTACATTTTGCAAATTAATTAATTTTGAAGGGCAGCATTCGTAATTATTGTTTTGAAAATAAATATTATTATATTATGTTAAACGCTTTTTGATTTTGGATTTCAAAGAACATTTGGAAAAGAAGATTTTTAATTCCATTGCTAAATTAAATCTTTGTCAAACTATAACTTTGCTGGTATTGATATAATTCAGAATCCAGAAGATCATAGGTGGGGCACAATAAGTCAAGGGGCGGGGGTGGTACCCCTGAAAAAGTAGACATTTCTAATTTATTTTAAATTATTTAATTTATCAAAAATATTAATTCTTATATTTTAGTTTACGACAACATTAATATTTCAAACACTAGTCTAATAACAAGTTCATTAGATAAGTTATTAAATTTCTTTTTTATCTTTATGCCAGTTTCATGTGGGATTAATAATCTCGAACTGTCATACATTTTCAAATGTAAAATTTTAAGAATAATTATTTTTTTAATAACATTTTATAATTATGCTATTTTTTGTTTAAAACTCATTTTGGAATGCTCTTTATAAAATCGCTATTATAAGTACGTATTTTTTGGTTTTTTAAATTTTCCTTTTAAAATATTAATGTAATATTATATGTTTTGTTTTTGGTGTCGTAATGGATATAAGAAAATTTTTAATTCCGAACTAAGATCTGACTGAATTTGGTTGTAGCAAGAAAAGGAAGTTAGAGGAAAGTAATTACAAAGATGTAATGACTTCTAAGTCTAAGTCTAAGGACGACAATATCAATAAACAACTGTCACGCAACACTGAATCTGAATCTAATTGCGATATTGGATTTAATATTGATGCAAAATCAAAGCCTATTTCTTCTGAACTTAGACATTAATTAATAAAGAAAGTTTTCAAACCAAAAGAAAATTACAATTTCAAAGAAGACGCAATTGAAAAAAAGAAGTTTTAGGCGTACTTGGCTTTCTCAGTACTCACCATGGTTAACTTATTCACCCAAACTAAAAGTAGTCATTTTATTTATTGTGTTCTGTTTCCCCAAGACGTTCATCGTGGTTTTAAAGGTGTATTCATTGCGTCGGTTTTTTCAAAGTAAAAACATTTTCATGAATGTGCTAAAGACCATATTCAATCTGGGTGGCACAAAGGAACTGAACAAGATGCTGAAACTTTTCTGGATATGAAAAATAATTGGAATAAGGATATTTTATGTCAACTTGATGATTCTATACGAACAACTGTTCTGAAGAACAGAAACAAATTATATCCAATTTTATCTACAATAATATTAGGTCAACGTTTGATAAAAAAAGGATATACTTCTTTAATTATCCCTAAAATCCATGTGTTTATTTTGTTATTATTCTGTAAATGAATACCAATAAAAATCACATACACCACTGTATATTATTTATGTTTAATCTTGGCAAAAAGGCATCGCATATTGTACAGGTTCTGTTAGCCTTACAACTATCAAAGAAGGATACTTCAACATCTAAGAAGGGCAAATTCAACCTGGAAGACCAGCCACGAAGTGATAGACCGAAAGAAATGGAGGACGAATAGCTTCTGGTACTCTTAGAAGAGAATGATGGACATTTAACCCGTGAACTGGCCAAGTGCGTCAACGTTAACCAGTCGACAGTCCTACGATGTCTGAAAGCTCTAGGAAAGGTGCAGAATGCAACAAGATCGGTACCACATGCGTTTCACAACATTTCAAAACAAGAAATGCATAGATGACTTCATTGATTCGAAAGATGAAGACTTTTCCCCAAAGGCATCTATTTGTTGCCACACAGATGGTAAAACATCATATATGCTAATTGCGAATACTTTGAAGATTAATCGTACGCCACTTTGCTTTAAAAAATAAATAGCTTTAATTAAAAATGGTCTGAAATTTATGCATCACCCTAATGTTTTGTGTATGAATGACAGCCATGAGAGAAAAAGAAATCGATATTGGAAATGTGCAAGATTTGTTTTCTTTTCGAATAGAAGCCAGTGGTAACACATTGAAAAAAAATCGAAACAGCTCCTCGTAATGCACGTTATACTTCCAACATGGAGCAAAATGAAATAATTAATATATGTGAAAATATCCTTAGTAGAAATATTGTTTCGGATGTCAAGAACTCAGTTGGCTTTTCTTTTCTAGCGGATGAAACTGCAGATATATCTGAAAACGAACGGTTATCGATAAATTTGTGATTTTTTGACACAATTTAGGGAAAATATGTAATAAGAGAAGAATTCATAGGATTTATTATTTTAGAAAATATGAATGCTTCTACCATTGCCGATTCAATTTTAAGTAAATGCAAAATCTCTGATCTCAATCTTCGGTTATGATGGATATTTTACCATGACTAGTGAGAATTTCGATTCCGACACTCCCGACACCAATGTAAGGTGCGAGGCGGCGACCGTGGTAACCTGAGGCGATGATACCATTGTGATGTTTGAGGCGACGTTGGCGGAAGCACTGCTCGAACGCGGAACTCCCGTCTGTTTCCACATTGACACGAGATGACGGACTAGCTCTCTGTTGCCGCCGGTGAACGAATAGCTCTCCTCATACTCGTCGACATATTCCTAATCAGAAAAGGAAAAAACACGAAAAAACGAGTTGTCAAACCAACCGAATTGGGATGGCGGATTTACAAACAGAGAGGGCGGCCATCAAGCTCAATCGGCCAACATTCACAACCGTAAATGATAAGCGATCCGTTCAACGAAGTTGAATAAAAAAGACCGAACGCTTTTAATATATATTGTTCACAAATATCTCAGGCGTCGGAGCACCCAATATCAATAAATCTAATGGACGATTGTTTCGTCATCAACATTCGACTGTGATAATTTAAATTCACGCCTTTTTTACAGCCATTATGAGTGCTCTTATTAAAACAAGCATTTTTATTTTGTTTTTGAAATATTAATTTTCTCATTTGATTAATTTTCTGATTTATTTTCGTTTTACATCACCGCCATTTATTCACATTTTCAATCAGTCCGTTCACATTTTTTTGCATTATTTTTGTTATTAAAAAAAGTTTTATTTTCGATTTTTTTTAATTTACTACAGCTAGAAAAGATAACGAGGATTACGCAATTAATAGAAAAAAATCATAAAGCTGTCTTTGTTCATTGCGCCTCTCACATGCTGAATTTAGTAGCCAATGATCTCAATATAGTTCCTGAGATTCAAAATACAATAGCAACTATTAAAACTGTATTCATTTCTTTTTGTGGAAGTTCTTTAAGAAGATTGTTAGTTCCAAACATACCTTTATTTTGTGAAACTCGTTGGACGAGTAAATAAAAGAGTAATAGGATATTTTTTGAAACTTTTGAACATATTTTTAATCAGTTAGAATCTTTGACAGCGACATCCAATGACTATAACAGACAGACAGCTCATCAATTCTTTTGTTTGTGCAATTCATCAATATTTTTATTTTGTTCTTCATAATCGTCATTAATTGAATCTATTACACAAATACTTCAAACAAAACATTTATAAATCGTTCAAGTATAAGGTCATGTACAGAAGCTTTCAACAGTATTTAATCTCTACACGGCACATTTCGAGACGTATTTTAAAACTGATATTAAGATGGCAACTAATCTAGCAAACCAATTAAATATTAAATTTGCTTTACCACGACAATGCAGCCAACAGAAACACTGCAATAATCCCGAATCATCACATTTGGAAGATGATTTTCGGCCAACAATAGTTATACCATATTTAGATTCAATAATTAATTCTTTGAAATACCACTTTTCTAAAAGTAATTATGCACAGTTCAATGTTTTTTCACTACATCAAATTCAAACTAATAACCTCAATCGTCAAAATGAGTGTTATAAATAATGCATAAAACGTCAAAAATTTCGAAAATTAAGCAATTATGTGGTATGATATGCTCATGTGATATGTGCTCTACATCAAGAAAATTATTTAATTTGGAATTTCTGGATTTGTTATCAAAAACTAGTTTGTTTCTAGTAATCGTGATATCATTAACGTTTCTTACAACCGATTTTGCAGCAGAGAGGTCTTTTAATACATTACGAAGAGTCAAAACTTGGCTAAGGTCTACTATGTCTGATGACCGTTTATCTGACCTTTGAATGTTAAATGTACACGCTGAAAAAAATAAGAAAAACAAGGCGGAGTTCATGGATAGTGTAATTAAAGAGTTTGCTACTGACCAAAGAAGGCTTCAATTTATATTCAAACAAGATTCATGTAAATAAAATAAAAATTGAATTTAAGCGTTTTTTATAATTTTGTTATATATATATATATGTATATACATACTTATTTCTGTAATATAATATTGTCCCCTAGCAAAATTTTTGTCGGCACCCATGCAGAAGATGCAGATTGATTCATTTAATTAATGAAATACAAGATTTGAGGAAAATATGCTAGGAATTTGTTTTTTTGAAACAATTTAATTATCCATGTCTCTGAGAGCCATTCTGAAAGAAGCTTTTGTCAAATATTTGCTCCATAATAACGCTAAATAATAACCAGCCTTATAAAACTCTAACAGATGATGTTTCTGAAAATTGAGTCAAGAAAAACATTGAATCTTCGAGAAAAAATATTTTAGTTACATCTTATAATGACAGTGCTCATGTCCAGCCTCATGTTCTGAATGATCTGAACTCTCGCACGTCGGGATTTCCACGGACTAAATCTAGTCTTGAAAAATATTCATAACATTGGAAATATTTTTTTTTATTTTTAGAAAATTTATTATAAAAAAATAATTTTTGTTTCATATTATAAAAATTATTTTTCAATTTAATTTTCAAAAAAAAATTCTAAAATAAAATTAATTTTAATTCACTTGTTTATATAAGAAATGTAAAATATATCTGAAAAAAAATTAAATTAGTTTTAATATAAAATTTAATTTTTTTGTAATTTTAAAAAATTTGAATATTATTTTTTTTTCAGAATATCATTTTTAATTAAAATAAAATCTGAGTAAATTTAATGAGGGATATATTTTATATAATATTTCTCAATTATTTTCAATTACATCAATTTCTGAACTTTTTAATGAGTATATATTCTTGTAAATGTATAATCTAAATTAAAAATTATTTAATACAACCTCAAACTTATTTAATAATTATTTAATCGAACCTCTATTTAACGAAGTGGAATGGACCAAGAAATACTTCGTAAATGGAGGTTTCGTTAAATAGAGGTAAGTCTTTTTTTCAATGCGACATCAGTGGCCAGGTTGATAGCTATTCGTTAATTTAATTGTAATTGGGAACCCTCGATAGTTTAATTAAATTTCATGTTCTCGTAAGTGATAAAATAATACTAAGTGATAAAAAAATAAAAAAGGTTTTGTGAAGTATTTATTTAACAACAGCAGCACAAGTAATGATCAGAATGAGGGGGACATTAAATGTAATACAATATCATCATGAGAAAAAATCTGTGATTTTTGTCTGCTGCTCAAAAGTTGCACGTTGTTGACCAATAATTTGTTCAAGTTCATCAATTTGTAGGCTATCAATCCCCCACTGGTTGCAAAAGGAACGTAGAATATTAATACTGTCAATTACCGCAGCCAGAGTAATAGGAGGTTTTTCGACTTTCATCATATCGACACATTCGTCCGACTCTTTAACAATCTCCTTTGTTGAGCGTACCTGATGTAATCGTAAAATAAAAAATTAATTTATGCATTACAACACTTACTTGTATAAGAATGTCCTCGTCAGTAATCATTTCCTCAGTGAGAGCCATTTCGTCCACGTTGATGTAGTCTTCGTTAGAAGCATCATTAATGACTGATGGAAATTCACGCCGAAAGTAGTCAAATAGTTGCGCTACCAATAATTTCCGGATTTTCAAGTGAATCACTAGTTATATGGAGATGAGAAACAAAACCTGCATGTCTGAAGCAGTTTATTATAGTTGCTGATGACACATCATCCCATGCTCTGCTGCATAGTTGTATGGCGCCCAGGATGCTGACCTTGAACTGCGAATAATCCTTCTGCGCATCCATCCATAGCAGAAGGCAATTAAGTAAGCGGCGACAATAATTTGTTTTCAGTGAAAGAATTATGCCTTGATCGCAAGGTTGGATTATTGAGGTTGTGATTGATGGAAGATACACCAGTTCTATAGCTGCAAGTCCCATTGGTATACAGTGACTACTGCAATTTTCTACAAAAATAAGAACTTTGCAGTTAAATGTATTCATCTTTTGATCAAACTTGTGCAACCATTTAGTCCAGATTGATGAAGTCATCCAAGCTTGTTTGTTGCATTTGTAGTCAACAGGTAACTGTGACTTTTTCCAACCTTTGAAGCATCGATGATTTTGACTCTTATCAATCACCAATAACTTTCGTTTATCTGTTCCACTCATGTTTGCACTGACTAGCTCTGTTAGACGAACCTTGCTTTTCTTTCCCCCACAACATGTTTCTCCTTTGAAGGCAAGAGTGTGGGATGGAAGCAGTTTGTAGAAGAGACTTGTTTCATCAGCATTGTATACGTCTTCAGGCAAATAGTAATGTAGATAAGATGGACGGATGTTCTTAACCTAGCTTTCAACAGCCGGTGAACCTGATGATGTAGATTCTTCACACATGGCTTTGAAAACTAGTCCGTGTCTCCTTTGAAACTTCTCGATGTATCCATTACTTCATTTGAATTCTTTCATACCAAGACTTTCAGCAAATTGCTTTGCCTTGGTTGCGAGAAGTGGTCCATTCACTGGAATATTTTTGGAACGCTGCTGAGTAAACCACAAAAGGAGAGCCTGTTCCAAGTCATCGCTAGTTACCTTTTTAATACGCTTTAACTCTGAGTCACCAGATGTTTGGGACCACTGCGCCTGTAACTTTTATCGTTGCGATATAATCGTCGAACGACAGCTTGCTGGTATACCATATTCCGAAGCAATGTCAACTTTTCTCTTCTTAGCATTATCTACATCCACTAGGATGTCGATCTTGTCTTTCAAAGTAAGTATCTTCCGCTTTTGCACTGACATGTAGAAATAAAAAAAAATTTTATAAAATAAAAGGGAATTTTACTGATAATAGTCTTTTATAAACAAATTATTTAATGTATTCAATAATTTCCTTTTTTTTAAATAATAATTTCTTTTTACATATTTTAAATAAAAGTATTAAGAAAAAAATGTATTAAGAATGTATTAAGAAATGTATTAAAATGTATTAATAAATGTGTGTTTTAAAAAAATAATGATTTTTAATGCAAATATACTTTTGAAAAAATACATTTCTTTTTCCGAATTTGATAAACGGTAATTGCTTAAAAGCTTTGAAATTTTCAAGTATTTGAAATATCTGAAATTTTTTAACGCGGCATTGACTTCGTTACACGGAGGTTAATTTACACCTAAAATTTTTGTTCGGTACAGAAAAATGCTTTGTTAAATAGAGCTTTTCGTTAAATGGAGGTACGTTAAATAGAGGTTCGACTGTAAATATAAAAAATCAAATGTTATTATTTAAGATATTTGATGTGTAATTCAAAGAAAATAAATATCGATTTGTTTTAATCGGTGGATCGTCGAACGGGAGTTTTATTTAAAAATAAATTTGTGTCACTCGTCTTAACTGTTTTGATTTAGACAACAAGCTATCGCAGTAGTGTGAAAACCCTGAAGATAGTGCCACAGTACGACGGGCACGAGAACATATCCATGTGACTCGAACGGTTTATGGAATGTGCAAAAACGCTCCGCGAAGACAAACGAGCGATGTTACCACTGGCGCTATCAGGCGACGCGGCAATCGTCTTTAGGGGATTGGGAGAAGTAATACGAGCGGACTTCAATAAAAGCGCAGCGGCGCTTCACGAAGCTTTTGCGCAAAGCCTGAGACTGTCGTGGGCTAGTTTTACTTCCCAATGACTGGAGCCCGGAGAGAGCGTGGAATTCTTCATAGCCAGCTTAAAGCGGATGTCAGTCGTGATTGTAGTTTCACCAGAAATAGAACAAGAAAGTTTATTTAAGTACAACACAAAATTACAATTTCTGTTTTTATCACTTATTTAAACAAATTTACTTTCGAATATTTAATAACATTATTACATCCCCACCAAAAATCAGGTATACATTTCGTAATCTCTGTGCCACGGTGGTTCTCTTCTCTCTCGTTCGCTTCTGCGTTGCTCGTCACGATTTGTTTGGTCCATGATCTCTTCAACACTCGACTTCTCATCAACTGCTTCACTCTCGTCTTCTCTGCTTTCTAAATCATCAATAAACTCAGGATTATTCTGATTATCAGATCGTTTTCTGATATCCTGAATATGTCTCGGAACTCCGTCTACTTCATATTTGTTGTGACTATTTTTTGCTGTTATTATACCCCGACCCCATTGACTTGTACATCGAACATGTTGACTCGGTTTGACATACACTTTCTCTCCTACTTCGAGCATTCTACAATCGTCGCTCATCGGTTCCACGCTTATTTTTCACCCATTATCCTCCAATTATAGTTAAAAAATATATCCCTTGGTGATTTAATTCCATATTTTCTTCTTTTAAGACATATATTATACCAATAGACAGCTTCAGCAATAGCAATATTCGATCTCTCCGCTATTCTTTTTATCGTACGGTGACAGCTCTCCACAATACCGTTCGTACTGAATCTATGCGCACATCAATATTCCTATTTCTATCTTAACATTCCATTTAATACACAAGTGTTTGAATTTGTCACCTGTAAAAATTCCTCCATTGCCAACAAGGATTTCTGTAGGAGCTCCATGCTCCATAAATTAATCATCGAGAATTTTTATTACGTTATCTGCTCCTTCAGTTTTTTCTTCTTTCCAAATAGAAAATCGACTGGATCCACAATCAATTACTGATAAATACACTCTATTCTTGTAATGAGTATGATCTATAGCCAATCTTTCCCAACATTTTTCTACCGATAATGATCCCTTTTGTGTTTTTATAGGGGCGGGATAAATACTGATACACCGTTGACAGTTTCGAACAAAACTCTCCATATCCTTTTTCGACTCTTCAATACCTTCTTTTTCTGCTATCAGAAAGCTTTTCTCGATCCCAAAATGATGTCGCTCATGGCTCTTTTTTGCCTTATTTAATTTTCTCTCTTGTTGAACAATACAACATGTCCATTCTATCCATTTTCTTTGTACTCTTAACTAGAATTCTCGTAATAAAAATTCTCGATGGAGCATGGAGCTCCCACAGAAATCCTTGTTGGCAACGGAGGAGCTTTTACAGGTGACAAATTCCAATACTTGTGTATTAAATGGAGCAAACCCAATCACACTCTCAATCTATTTCGGACTCTTTTAAAATACTGTCTATCATTGTAAAACGTCTTCTGACCAATATCTCACTCATTCCGGTTACTTTTATTAGGCGTTTTCTTGTCTTCAACGATGCGAGTCAACCATGTACTACAACTGAATCTGTAACAATTAATGATTTCTTCACATTCCACTTCAAGGCCAAGTTAATTCATTTCATAATCGCTTTAGGTTCAGCAATGCTTATATGTGCAAAATCATTTTCTTGTCTTAACTAGCTTCCATCTTCGATCACATGGTCTCCGATGGCAATAGAACTTGCATCGCACCATATCGTACATTTTCGGCTCATATCCACATTCCAACGACCTCGTACTGGATCTGAATTACTAATACGATCCATTACTTCACGAATAAAATCAAAAGACTCTTCATTCACTGACTCATTCCATTGTAATCCATTATACGACCGTTTTATTTAGCTACATGCTACACGCAACCAATTTCCAATCGGGTATTGATCAATTAACTTTCCACAAA
Organism: Girardia tigrina; assembly: GCA_001938485.1. Lineage (NCBI taxonomy): Eukaryota > Metazoa > Platyhelminthes > Tricladida > Dugesiidae > Girardia > Girardia tigrina. The sequence goes on from MQRK01249458.1 coordinate 15,694, forward strand.
TCGAATATACACCTCTTCTAGTGATCTTGTCTGGGACGTTCAAGGGCAGCGGGGTACTCCTCGACCAGTTTAATACTCCATCACATTGAGACAATTGAAGACCAAGAATTCTCGCTCCATTTAGTTCCTCTGGATCTTTACATTGTAAACCATACTTCAATAAATGATTCCGTACTTATTCTACGCTCACTATGTCTTCATTTAAAATGATATCATCTACATAATGACGAGTTCCACTGCGAACTTTTTCATCAATAGACAAAACCTTTCCTAAAATCATGGACATTGTTTTCGGAGCGGATACTAAACCAAATCCTAATCTTGTAAGCTCGTATATTTCACTATTAATTCGGACTCTCTGATACTTCCATAAAGTTGAATCTACTCCGATTTGTAAATAGGCATTTTTTAAGTCGATAACTTTGCAATTCATTGGTATACTTCTCCACTCACGAAGTTCGTCATCCACTGATACTGCATCTAATGTATGAGAACTAATAAACTGATTCAACTCTCGATAATCTATGACAGGCCTTACTTTACCCTTTTTTTCTTGTTTGACCGCAAGCAACGGTATAATTCCTTCTCCATCACTATTTGAACTTTTTTTAACCAACGCTCACTAATCCAACCATGTAGTACCTCATGAAACTTTATTCTGGCGTCTTTATCCATATGGTAACTCGCTACTTTATTTGAAAACTGATGCGTTATATCTTTCCATTTCCAATTTACTTCCCACTTCCGTCCAGTAAATTTCGCATTAAAATCAATATCATATATTTCGAGATTTGTTTGTTTTGCACCGTTTTGATACAACTTTTTACTCGAAAATGAATCAATATTATTTCTCTCACTATTCGACTGTGTTGCGCCGCTATGACACACCTCTTTACTCCATGAAACACAACCTTTACTATCAATTTTAATACCTCCTCCTTGGGTGGGCCTCCCATCTCTTTCGAATGGTATTGAGCCTCTAGGCTCTTTAGAGGGTCCATCCAAACTAAAGAATCACTAGCAGCCCCCGATAGGCCTCCTACGGGGTCGGATAGTTTCGGTGTCCGAGATCTTTTCGGCTTCTCTGTGAGAAACGACAACCCATGGGTTGCATAGGCATGGTTCTGCATACCTTTGGCTGTATTCGTGGATTTCGTAAAGCCGCGAAAGGGACATCTTAACCCCCC
>MQRK01249462.1:8720-26846 GCA_001938485.1 Girardia tigrina
CTTGCACAAAATCTTAAAATCATTTATGCTCATATTATATTTACATGTTTTTTTATGCTCAGCAATATTACTCTTTCCCCCTTTTTGACTGTGTTCTTGGACTCGTTTGCAGAGATGACCGGCAGTCTCTCCGATGTATGTGGCATTGCACCCATTACATGTGTATTGATAATCAATGTCCGAACACAATCCTAAAGGAGTATGTGATTTATTGCAAAACATATTCTCAACTTTAAATGATTGAGAAAATAAAATAATTAATAAAAAATTGCCATCTTTTTTCAAGTTTATTTGTAAAAAATTTAAACTTTCAATAACTTTCCCGCCTGATATTTTGTCATATTATATCATATCTTTATCATATTTTTATAAACGATTACAAATCTCTGTATGCTAATTCAGTCGACTGATATAGATATTTTGGATTATATGATCGAACTTCATACTAAATCTCAATTCAGAATATAAATCACCTTTAGTTCTCTCACATTATTTGTTCTAATATTCGATTTTGAGTGTACTCAAGTGATCTGACTGACTCATTTTTTATTTCTTTAAATACTCTCGCGTTATACATGAAGTTGTTTAATTGTAATTTAATCATATAATTTAAAATTCATATTTTTTATTACAATAATAATAAAAATAACTATTTTTCTGTGTTAATTTAAAGTTTTCATTTTTCATGATAATCATACTTAAAATTCATATTGTTCTTCAGCTTGCCAGTGTTACCATTACGGGGCTGGCAATATACTTACCTATGATCGTCGACGATTACTGGCCAGTACAAAGGGAAAGTGTAGCATGCTTCTTTCTAAATGGGTAAATGTAAAATCGGAATGTTCTTTCAAAATTTATGCGGTTACTGACGATGGAAAATTCGAAGGTCAAATGATATATTTCAAAGAAAATCGATACTTACTTTCGAACAAGAAACATCTTTTCGTAAACCCTTTTGATGTATCTTCTTTTCTAATTTAAACGTATTTTAGATAAATGGAAAGTCAAAACTAATTCCACATTCTGAAAAACATTTGAGAATCTTTTACAGTGGAGAATATCTTCAGTTAGTTATACCAAAATGCAATCTAGCAGTAGCATTCAATGGGCATGGCGGAGGTTATATAAGTGTTGGAGTCTTTAAAGGTCACAAGTTTGAAGGTCTTTGTGGAAACTGTAATGGAAATCCCATTGATGATAAAATGCATAAAAGTTATACTGGTGGAGATAAATGTCAAACTTTATCGGGATTTAAAAATATGAATACGTGTATTAGAAAGCATTCACGTAAAATTGGTCAGAAGTATTGTGGTCGATTATCAGGATCCATTAGAAGCAATTTCTTTAAATGCCAATCAATGGCTTTTCACTTTTTTCAAGGGTGCATTAAGGATGTTTGTAAAGAATGGCCAAAGACAGACAAAATGAAGGAGGCTGCCTGTAAGGTTCACTCTATGGCGGCTGAAGCTTGCTCAGAAAAAAACGTCTATTTTCATTGGAGATCGGCAAAATTTTGTCGTAAGTATTTTTATTTCATAACTCGCATCAAATATTCATTTTGTATGCTTAAAGGGTTTACATCAATATAAGAATCTTTTAACCCAAAATGTTAAAATAATACTAAATAGACGCCATATTAGTATAAGAGATCATAAATTATCAAATGTGAGATTTGGGACCGCTTCTTTTTATTAACAATTTAAACTAAAAAGAGTAAGCTTGTTAAAATCACTCTAAAAATGTCTCTGTCGTTTTATATGAATTTTAATTTGATAATTTTATCAAATATTCGTATTGGTGATCATTCTGGATCTCACAAAAGCTCGAGCAAGCTCTTCGTCAAAATTTGATAGCGTTTTGCTTGCTCGTTTATTTTTTGTAAGACTTAAAATAATGCTAGTTTACTACTTTTTTAAAAACTTATTTGTATTATCACCAATCGGACTAAGAACCATATAAAAGATCAAATTAAGCATAAGAAAAAGAAAGTTTGTTATTTTAAAAAGATTTTTTGATCTAGAATACTTTTTGGTGCGAGAACTCAATTTTCGTGTTTGAATAGTAAAACATGTTTCGTTTAAATAAGGAAAAGACGCGACTTTCCTATTTCCTTTTTATGACTCCTTGCAGAATATTCGCGAAAAATAGATGATTAAATGTAGATAATAGTAATCAAATGTTACAGAAACCAAAAAATAAAATTTAAATTACGAATTTACTATACGAGTTATGACACCCTCAATAATTAAAAACATATTTTCATTGTTAATGACATATACATAAGTAGTTCCGACAATAAGATAATATTAGAGCATTTTTATTACAGAATTACAATTCTACAGAGAATAAAGTCTCAATGTAAGCCTTTTTGTTCGAAACACTTCCGGCTACAACGTACACGATAGTTAAATGGATTTTCCGAAAACTTCGAAGACAGATGACCCAAAATATACATGCTTTCCTCTTTCAGTTCTGTTGCACCAGTGTAATGGTGACCCATAAGACTATTGTTGAGGGCGTTTAAAAGTGCGAAATCCTTGTGAACCAAATGCGTACTATAATGTATTTGATAAAATATTTCGAAGAAACATTTTTCTACTTTTGGTGTTGGAAAGTAGCCCGTCTGGGTGAGAATGCCGTTATTCTTGTCATTATAAGACCTTTAAATATGTCATAAAAAGGACCCTAACATAAGTTGAGATGTACTCAAGACGCAATCGATTTTTCTATCATTTGGATTATATTTTCACACAGTTTCCACTTTCCTTCTAATATTTTCCTTTGACTTATTTCTCAATTCAAGTCGAAAATATATCATAGTTTTAATATCCTGAATCCGATTCTAGACATTTGTATGTATTAAACAATCCTTTCCATAGACATTTTGCATTTGTTGTGAACTTCGGTGCTGTGAATCGTTTTATATTCAACCGATAAAGTCATTTTCCACGGAAAATTGATTTTACTTTGATATCTTTAGTAAGTGTGTTCCATCCTATAATATAACATCTATTTATGGTACCATCGTCTTTACTGATACAGTAATTTATAAGTTACACTGAAGACTTTTTCACTGCACTCCCTATGTGAAACGAGATACTTTTTATCTACAATGCTCTATAGCAGTGATTCACACAATGTGCGACAGGGCACATTGGATCGCCATATGGTATTCCAGAATAATACATACTCTCTTTTAAATATATATTTACTATATATATTATATTATCCAATCAGAATTGTGATAAAGAAAATTTCTGTGTTTGATACAGATGATTCACTTAGTTTTGAATGTTTAATATTTCTTCTCTCAATGGACGATCAACCTGTTGATGCTCTTTCAAAAACGAAACATGTAGTGAATTTTTATGAAATATATTTTTACTTATTTATGTATAATAATATACCTATTTTTTCTTTTTTATTTTTTAACTTCTCGTTTTTACGAATTTTATGTTTTCTTAATGTGATAACAAAAAACCCTTTGTTATATTTATTTCGTTCATTGACTATAAAATGCCCTCTTGAACTATACATTTTCTTTAAATTTTGTCTTTATTAATAAAACAATTCACAGAAACAGTTTTTTAAGATAATTACTGAAAATAATTAATAAATTTTGATAAAACTGACTTATAATTATAGCAATTATGTGCGGGGACAATAAGCAGTTCGTTGCCTTGATGAATCCGTGTCCAAAAACCTGTGAAAACCATTTCTTTGAAACCAGTAGAAGATGTTTCAAATTGCCACATCGAAACGGATGTGAATGTAAGAAGGGTTTTGTTTTGGATGGCAACCAATGCGTTGATCCGAGTCAATGTCGATGTTTGGATAAAAGTATCATCTTATATTTGCGTTGGTATAACAATTTAATGATATATTAGTTTGCGTTGATCGATTTTCGAAAACAAAATGTTTACAATGGAAAAATGAAGGTCGATGTACGAGTTTCCCAAAGTTAATGCAAGAATTTTGCCGTGTTACTTGCAATTTTTGTTCGGCAGTTTGTGAAGATCAAGTCAGCAGTCGGGTTTGCCACAAAGTCAAAGCAAAAGGAAAATGCGCATTGGACTTTTACAAACAAATGTGCCGACTGACTTGCTTTCCCGAATCTTGCAGTAATATCCTTTGTTTATTATATTATTTTCATGTTCACAAAAATTAAATTAATCAATTTTAATAAAAAAAATATCAAAATCTTATATAAACTTTTAAGAAAACTATTGTAAATTTTATTACTATATAAATAAAAATATCAACATTTATCGATTATAATTTAAATGACGGGAAAACTAATAAGTTTTATAAAGGTTACAGTGAATGTTCTTAGTTATAAGCTTTAAGTACCTTAAATTGAACTCTTAATGTATAAACCATATACTAAATGTCAAATTCATTTGTATGAGATTATTAAGAACACCAACATGGGTTTTCGAACATTTATTTTCATAACAATTTGAATTGTCTTTTGGACAACTCTCAGCCAAGCTTTCAGAATTTTACATCGTTATAAATTGATAAATTTTTGATAATGCTTTTTTACTAAATAATTATTCGAACAAATTTTCATTATTTTCAGATTTTATTTTTAAAGTTCTAATTTAAAAATTTGGTAATAATTTTATTTACATATTAATTTTATTTTAAAAATGATTTTATTTAAAGAAAAAACATTTATTTAATCAGTTTAAAAATTAGTTAAAGTTATTTACTTTATTTGAATTTTTGATACTAAAATTTGAAACGATTTAATATTTTGGGGTGCGGAATTAATTTCGCGTTGGAATTAATTTCGCATTGGAATTAATTTTGCGTTGGAATTTTCTCGTTTTTTGCAACTACTTCAACATAATTGCCTTCGATATATCAAGCTCATTGTAACAGTGTAATGTAATGAAGTCAAATTGAATATATTTTTGTGTATATTTTTAGTTTTTTATTATTATTAATTTTTGAGTAAATTTTTAGTTTTTTTATTTTTTTATTTAGTAATTTAAATTATCTAGTAAATTTCCTAAAAAGCGAAATTAAATAAATAAATTTGTGTATTTTTGGTTTAGTAATTTAAATTAATAAATTCCAACGCGAAATTAATTCTGTCACCCATTATTTATCGTGAACATCCAAAATATCAATTTTCCATCTGGGTGGGAGAAACATATTTCCAAATACTAAACTCAACATACAAAATTCAACAAACGAAATTTAAAATATTTCTCACTAGGATACAGTTTATTTTTCATTTCACTGATAAGTTGATATTTAAATAATTAAGTTAATTAAAAATGTAAAAAGTAGTAGCATTTATAATAATTAGTACTTTCTAGTAAACCTTTTACAAATTAAAGACTTTCTTTCAATTTCTGGTATTTCATGAGACATTATCATACCATTGTAGAGTGTCCAGATTGTCAAACCGAGGACGGTGAATGTCATCCTACTTTCAAATACAAACTCAAGAAAACTATTTGCTATAAACTCAATCGTCATGGCTCTTGTATGCCATTAGTTAGCCGATTGTATGAAGAATGTGGAGGTAAAATAAAAATTCATATCATCAGACATATTTTTGAAACACATTATCAGTTTGTCCAAAAAACGTTTTAAACACTCGAACCAAATGTGATTTTTGTAAAGGATATCGTTGGTCGATCAGCACTACTTACTATCGGGATCAAACTCAAAAGAAGAAGTGTTTAAGCACCTCAACTAGAGCCAAGGAACCTTGCCGTATGTTTTAAATGTTTACGTAAATGTTGTTTGAACTCATATTACTTTCAGAATGCCGAACTGAAAAAGGATCTTTTATAAAATGTATTGATAACAAAAATTTGATTAAAATATCGTACGAATATGGCAACGCGGAATGCGTTAAGTGCATCAAAAAGACAAATAAACAAATCCTCAAAGTTACAGGTTATTAAGTTATTTTTCATTTGGTAAATCTTTTTAGTATTGTGATGATCTCGATAAATAGCAAATCATTCATCCATCCAATAAATAAATAAATATTATTATAAAAATGTTTAAAGTTAGGTAAATCAAACGAATTTTAAAATTTTAAAATGGAATATTTAATAATTTTACAACATTGTGGCTGTAAATCTTACTTTTTATGATTCAAGCAGGGAGTTCTTTCAATAAGTACCTGACCTAAAAAGAAAAAAAAGAGTTTAAAGACGTAAAAGTTTAGGGTCTACCACATCAATCTGCAGTAAAAATATGTCTCAGAATGTGAATATTTTGTTAAGTTATGATTGAAGAGGTTTTTTATGTTCATTTCTATATAAAAATGGTGTGTTCCTAAAATTGCTTTCTACATCAGATTGGATACTTCTTGAGCGTACCCTATAGTCCAGTTATTTGAATGAAAAAAGCAGTAATAAAACTATAAATTATTAAAGATTTCTTATTCAAATTAAACAACTCTGAGCGTCAATAGTAGTCTTTTCATTCACAGATTGTTATACGCAATATTTACTATGTTTTAATTAATCCATAATTAGAACTTAAAAGAATACAAATATTATTAGGCCGTCAAGTATGAAATTTATAGAACTAAAGTCAGAATTAACTGAAAATTTACTATTACAAATAATTATGCAATTCGTCAAATATTGACACTCTTTTGCCATTTGAGCGACGGCTTGTTGAGGCCATCTGAATAAAAATTTGGTGGGTAAGAATCTATTAATTCCTGGAAGGCTATTTTTACGGCTTCTTCGAAATTGATTTTTTTTCCTACCAAAAAGTTGCATTGTCATGGAGCAACATTGGAGTTGACTTATTTACCCAAAGTGGTTGTTTTTCTTTGAGTTTCCGTATCATATCTTCAAATTGGTTGTAGTAGACATAAATTGTGATCGACTCACCATCAGCTTATTCTGATAAATGTTGTGCCTTGTACTGTGTATGCTGCTTCAATCGTGTCTATTCAGCTTGCTCAACATTTGCGATTATCATATCGTATCCACTTTTCATTCCAAGGGATGATACGTTTCGAAAATGGATCGAATTTATAACAAGCAAGTACCATCAAACAAACAAAATGTAACGCTTTTGTTTTTGCTTTTCATTCAACTCATGTGTAATATACTGATTTGAGCCAAGATATTCAATATTGTTTGCTTTGTAACAGTAAAAGTTAGCGATAAATCATGACCACATTAGGATAGATCCAATTCCACAGTTACTTTCAGTTCTTCCTTGCCTACCTGACTTATGATTGAGGCTTAAATGAACATTCACGAAATATCTGAACCAATTTGAGACTGTCTACAGCGTAGTAGGATTGTATTATAATACACTATTGATGCTTCGAATAGTTTCTGATTCTGAGTTTCCACATAGGAACTAGTACTTCATAGTAGTTCGGATTTCTATATCTTACATTTTTTAAAATACTGATTAATAAAACATGTTTTCAATAATTTTAATTAATGTTTAATGATGCGTTCAATATCCAAATTATGTGCAGTCAAACAAATAAACTGAGCACCAAAATGTTAAGTTATTGACAAATTATAGCTATTCGAATTTATTGTAATTATGCCTACAAATTTCATACTCGATAACCTAATATTAAGATTAAGTCATTCATGATTAGTGAATAAGTTTCTTTATCTAAAATTTAGAACAGTCTATCCTATGAGTTTTAATTTTTTATATACATTGATTATGTCAAATTGGAATAAAGCTAGTTCAACTTTAACAGGGTGTAATGTATTGATATTCTCTGTAAACTTCAAGAGAAAGACAGATACCGAAACCAGAAAAATCTTAACTTTATCAATGTGAAGAAAGCAATTTGTTCTTAGAGAGTTTCTTTAGGCCTGTCTTAATTAAACGAAAATTGAAGAAAAAGTCTCAAATTTGTTAAAACATTTTCACGATCGTAGATTTAGGTAAAGATGTTCAATGAGTCCATGTTTACGGTATAAATAGTTGTAAGAATAAGAAATCACAACTGATCTTTCATATGTGAAAAGGCGAAACGGCAAAATCTCTAAACAATTACAAATTACATGGAGATTAATGATTACATTCTTTAATACAATAATTATTACAAATATGTCAGATATTATTAAAAAATTATTTTCGTTAATAAAAAAAATTAAATAAATGTCGTTGCAGAATGTCGTGGAAGTTGGATGACGAAATCCAGATGCAACAAGCATACTGGAAAACGATTCTTGACCTTCCACAAATCAGTTATTTCGAATTGCAAATGCAACTATTCATCAAGGAAAGTTGAAACATACTGCAGTACGATTTTATAATGTTATATCTTTGGTCTTTAGCAATCTTTTAGAATGTCCTAATATAAAAGAGAAAAAACCAGTTTGTGAGGATAACTACTGGGTTTATTACCAGATAGGATTTATAATGGACGGAGGAAAGAAATGTAAAAAGGTCGTTACTAAAAGTCTGAAACCTGTGAAATGTGAGAAGATGAAAAAGCTAATATTGCGATGTGACCGAAAAACCTGTCAACGAACCAAGTACATCGAATCTTGGAAATCCGAGCAGTGTCAATGCCGATTAACCGTCACGAGAGCGTCTGATGGGAAATGCTGTATGTTTTTAAAAAATTCAATATTAAATAAAATATATTATAACTATTATAAAACTAACTTTAAATTAAGTTTTAGACTCATAATATTTTAGTGGGTAACTAAGTTTATGTTTATACCTTTCAACGTTGTAATATATGTATATAATTTTATTATTCAATAAAATTTTCTTAAAAATAACGACAAATCTCATTCTAAAGGGTTTTCGATTTTATCTTTTTGTTTCAAAACGTTTCAATACATAATTATTTATTTTTCAAAAGTTTTACTTTCAGGTATTTTCTATCATAATTCTCTTCTTGAATTTGAAGTTCTGATACGTCATTTTAATCCATTTTTATCGACCATCTGGTCGAAATATTTAATTCATATTGCTATTTTGAGAGCAATTTTAAGGAAGTGAATTTTTTTGAAGTCAGAATTATTAATTATCAGGATAAGAATGATCAGGAAAATTGAAATTCAATATTTATAAATTATAGAGTAATAATTAAATTTAATGTTAAATGTTAAAATATTCGAGATTAAATTTAAGTGTATTTTATTTAAGTTAATATAATGTATTAGGTTTTTTAAAATTATAGTATAGTAAATTATTAGTATTTATAATATTAACAAACTGATATTCTCACAAGAAAATATTTATGAATTTATAGACTTTTATTTTATGTGTTAATAAAAAAATGTTTGTTTAAATATTAAAAAATTGAAATTGCTTGTGTACAAACGTTTATCAATAAAGATATATATTTTTCAAATGGAATTAAATTTTTGATGCCTGAAGAACCTAACAGCTATAATGTTATTTACTCTCCGTCATGTTGATCAGTTTAAAGAAACTCCATTAATTAATTTGGATATTTTCTTCTTTTCTTTCAAGGAACTCGCTTTTCTTACCACGCTTATATAGAAGTAGGGACCCGTTATATATGGCGGAAGTAGAGACATTTTATGTATGTTGTATCTCTCATGCCATTTATCAATACTTCTCGGCTCGATATTTGCTACTATACCTGCTCAGTCCCGACTACTGAGGAGGATGAACGCGTGCAATTGTAGCCCTCCTTTGTACTGGCGTGAATTCCGACGAACCAGTGCTACCCGCTCAATTTCCCAAACAGTCAGACGTGCCGAAATGCACTAAACTATTTCAAGAAGAACTTTGTTTTTGTAATAAAATTTAGTTTATATCAACTTACTTCATGTGTTTTTGTTTATTTGTGTATTTGCTTAAAATCTTGCAAACGATTTTTCATCTACTTTCCGTGGTACAATTCAGCTGACATTTCTCACAGTTAGTCATCTTTTTGTAGAATAAAGTTTGTGCAACAATCCACAAATGTGTATTAAATTTAAATAGACTGTTGTTTAAAATATGTAACTAAAATTCGCATTTTTTTCTTTTGGTCATAAACTTTTGATTTTTTTGTATTTTGCGTAAAGAAATATTTTCTTGGATTCATTACTGATTATATTTTATTCGGTTATATCTTCGTCATCAGGAAATTTCAAAAGAAAATTAATGATTTTCAGGATCCTGAATACTCCACATTTTATCAAAAGTCTTCCGTTAGAAAAAACTTTATGATGATTTCAGATACATATACAGCGCTCTGAATGTCGGGCTATTCAAATCAGCAAAATTAAAGCTGAACCATTCGAAAGCAATCTTTTAAATAGAACCTAATAGTTCAAGATTCTACCGTGATCTTACAGTTGGAACTCACTAAAACACATACCATAATATAACCCTTAACCTGTGGGTCCCTTTGCCACCCCGAATGGTTTGACCAGACAAATAATTCAAGTTATTGACCAGAAATAAGTATTAATTACAATTGATTCAGTGAAACTCTCCAGAAATCGGCTTAGTCTTATTGATTATGAAACCTACGTTAAAATGTAAATCTTTCATTTCCTTTCAAGAAAATTTTCCGTTAATCTTCGAAATCTCCATGCTTTTAAATTAAAGATTCAATGACAAATATATGTGTTGTTTTAAAAATAGTATTTATTATATTTAACTTGTTTTTAAATGTAACTTTAATTCAATACTATATACTAAAACTTATATTAAAATTTATTGAATATTAAGGTTGTCCAAAGGATATTGTTTCAAAATCTATATGTTTGGGATATTATATTGTGAAAAAGAAAATTTCTCATTTCTTGGTCAACAGTAAATGTGTTACGAGAATCTTTCAAAAAAAACTTAGATGTCGTAAGTATATTATTAATATGAAGCTATGGAAATTTTTCAATAACATATTAAATAAAAATATTTAAAAACGTTTCTTGGAAAAGTCAATGCCATTGAGAAAGAGAAGTAAAATTTTTAAATTAAGAAGTAAAAAATTTAAATTATTCAATTAAAATTTACTTTATCCATCCAATGACTTAATATAATTTTAGTGATTACCATGTTTTTAAATACTTGCCGTGTTTTTGTCTGTTCTGGTCGATTTTCTCTATCGATTTTAAAGTATCTTCCTTTTTATCTAGAGCTTTGAAATTTTGAACATAGCCCTGAACTACACGACAATACAATATTTGAGCATATAAAAATAGATAAGCCGAGTTTTTGGGTCAATTTCGATTAATTTTTGTTTTTGTTTACAAACAAATGAAACTACTTTTAATTTGTAAGTAGATAATTCTTTTTTAATAAATTTTATATTATTTAATTATAATTTAGAGGTTTTTTTACATTAAGTATTTTCAAAACATTTATTATGGAAAAAATAATTTTGTAAAATTTTACTGATTATAGGAATTTTAGTAAAATAAATATGTTACTAAAGTGAAAATAAAAATTGAAAGAGAGTAGTTGAAAAAAAATAAGTTTTAGTTTAGATTTGAGCGGGAGAAATAAGGAAGAAAAAGAAGAATAAAGTAATCAGTAAACAATAAAAACGTGGTAATATAAAAAAAACAAATTTATTTCGAAAAATGATAATTGATATTTGCTTTTAATCTAGTTAATTTTTTATTAAAAATCACATATAGAGGACCTTCTTTGAGTATAAAATGTCAGAGAGAAATAACTTTTCATTTGTAACTGTTGTTCTCATTCCATGTCTCTTCCTTTTACTCTTCACAGTTAACTTTCTTTTTTATAAATACAACAAATACAATTTGTAAATATAATTTTTTTTCTTTTTATTTTATATATACATTTAACTTGATATTCATACTAGCTTTTTATTATAAGAAATACGTTGATGCATTTACATGAAATATTATACTGATAAACATAAAGCATCTAAGAAATTTCTTTCTTTTCTCGGAACAGAATAATCTTTAAACAAACTTGATAACTATTTAAACAAGGGTTTTCAAATGGGATTTACGAGGTGTCGATGGAGGGCCAGTAACAATCAAACATACCCTGGCGTCGGACCATAGTTAGTAGTAATAGTTTAGTGCAGCTCATTCCATATAAACGATTGTATCAGTTTTTATTTTTTTTCATACTATAAATATATTTGGTTAGTAGTACTATAAAAAGATACCCTCAAGGAGGTTGCGAAGGAAACAAAAGGAATCAAGGTGAGAAAAAGACTAGTTAAGTTAGGAAGCTTTTAAAATTTAATAAATCCAATATTTTTTAATTAATATTAATAAAAAATGTATCATAGGATGTCCGAACAAAAAGGCTCTCAAATATTGCAAAAAAAGAAAAGGACATATTGTTAAAGGCTACATTATATACCATTTGACCAAAGATCATACGTGTAAAAAACAGACAGTAAAACGGGCCTCTCCAGTTTGTAAGTTAATTTGTGTATATAAATAAAAAATACCCTTACATTTATGTTTAGTATGTCGTAAAGTTCATATAAAACATGTTTCACCTTGTGGTCTTTTCAAACGACATTCAAAAGAAAAGTACCGAAAAATATATTTTATTACTCTTGTTAGAAAAGGTTGCAAATGTGTTGAACGGGTAAAATCCTATGTTGAACCATGTGGTTGTAAACACAAGAAGCGACATCAAATAATTAAATGTCCAAAAAAATGTCATAATTCGAAAAAATGTCCCAAAAATTGTTACAAAATCAAAAAATGGTTCATTTATAAATTCGCTAAATTTAAAAAATCAAAAAAATGTGTTCGACATTTATATAAAATTGAAAAGAAAAAGTGCTGTAAGTTTCTTTCAATGTTGAATAAGAATAATTCCACTACAAAACATAACTCAGGTTGCAATAAAGAAATCCGAAAGCATCGAAAGTGTATTAAAGGAAAATATATTCAGACAAATATTTCGAAAAAAGTATTAATAGATGGGAAATGTTCTTTTGAACATAAAGAAGTGAATTTGAAAGTAAATTGCCCAATTGGATTTATGAAAAAAATGTTTGGATCGAAAGTTAATGGCCAAAAACAAGTCATAACAAACGTTCATGGTTATATATCGAATTGTAAATGCCGAACTCGGTTGAAAAAGAAACTCTGTCCTTGGCGTAAGTACTGATTTTAATATATTGTGTATATTATTTAAAAATAATAATACAGGGGTGGCCATAAGTCGCTTTACCCAGTTTTAATAATAATAAACACAAAATTCTAAATGATTTATAAACAAAAACCAGATAAAATCTTTTGTTTTAATAATTATTTATTTAAAAATTTTTAAAATAATTTCATTTAATTCATTGTTGTTGGCAATATTGGCATGGCACGACAATTAACACTTCAGCAACGAATTTTTATAGTAAATCAGTGGATAAAGCATGATAGAAATTCAAGAGCTGGGTAAAGCGACTTGTGGCCACCCCTGTACAATGCAAGTAATTTATAAATGTTGGCCTGTCTGTCATACTGTCCATCCAAGTGTACAGTTAATATAAATATATATTTTAAAAAAACAAAATATATATAATTTTGCATAATTAGTTGTTTGTTTAGTGATTCTTCTTTAAAAGACATTTTAAAAAAGTACAAAGGCCTGTTTTATTACTTTCAGTAAAAAAAATAAAACGCTCAGTATTCTTAAATTGCATTGTCAGTATTTAAAAAAAACCAAATTATTATAGTGAATAAATGCAGCTCGCTATTTCACCGTATATAATAAAATGTGTAGAATGTTAAAGTAGGATTGGTATATTGATTGGAACTTCGACCTTTATGATAATTACAAAAATATTATGTCGAGGAAAGAATTGTTCAAATAGTGATGTTGCTCAGAATAGTGCTCAGGGCTGTTTAACCCTTTCGTTACTAGGAATGTATGTATACGTTTATATATATATGAGTCGAGAAACCGAGGAATGTATATTTTCGATTAATGTTTTTAGAGAGTTTAAAAATATTTTTACTACTTTTTGTAAAATACTAAGAGTTTTATTTCTTACTGAGCCAAAATAATAGATTTAGTAAAAAAAATTTTTTGAAGAATAATTGGAAAAAAAACTACTCAGAAGGGAATTAATAATATGTATAATAGTTACGGGAAAATTTAATCCTGAGTACTTTTAATCCTTAAAACACTTGATCCAAATGACATTTAATAATAACAAAAAATAACAAGTCTCCAATAAATATTATTATTAATTAAACATTAACTTTCAGGAGTGTGACATATGAGCCATTGCACGTAGAAACGCAAGTACCTCAACACGACTACAGGCGGTCACAGTTCTTTTTACTCTTTCATTTAAAGTACGATATATCTTCTAAGCTGTGTGTCTTAAGCCATAAGCTGAATTGCAACCCATCAAGTGGCGACTGACTGGATTTATTCCATCTCCAAATACAAAATGGATGGCAAAAGTTGAAACAACACCGTGGGTGCACGTGCAAAAGTTCCATCAGCAATCCAGGTCCTCGGGATCAAATTACCTCCAATTACCTCTGGATTGATTTACATTGGGATCAAGTGTCCTCGATATTGCTTCACGATAAGATGAGACCTCATGTTGCAAAACCGGTCATAAATACAATAAAAGAACTGAACTTGGAAATCTTACCCCACCCGCCCTACTCTCCTGATATTGCTCCATCGGATTATCACTTATTTCGATCAATGGTTCACGTATTGGCGGAACAGAAGTTCACAAAACACGAAGAATTGCGAAAATGGATTGCATCGAAACAGCCGTGTGAGGAATATTTGGTGTGTTAATGTTTTTGTGTAGTGTTTGCATGTTTAAATGTTGTGTGTTGATTTGGGATTGTGCCTCTTCTAATCAGATGTATGATTAATAATTTAATTCTTGTAATCTGAAACTAATTTATTTAAATTTAGATTTAATATTCAAATTTTTAATTTTTATTATTATAACTTTTAAATAATTTTATTAATTTTATTTTTGTAAATTTTTAAATAATTAAAATCAAATTAATGTTTACAAATGATTATAAAAAGTAATTTTATTTTATCCAAAAAATTTAAATTAAATATTTTTAAATAAAATAATTTTCTTCAAATTAGTTCAGATTATAATTAGAAATATTAAAAATTGAGTGATGGATTTAAGTGAAAGCAATGCTATTGATCATCATAGAGATGATAAAAATTGTGAATGTAATAAATGTTCTGTCAAATGTGTGAGTTCTCTTAACATGGCGACTTCACACCACGTGAATCCGAACATCAAAGGTCCAGAAACATTTGATGGATCTGAGCACAAATTAGAAGAATTCCTGATAAGTTTTAACAGATATTCAAAGATTATGGGTGTGATGATTTAGTAAATACACAATTAAATTTTTTTAAAAAAAAATGATTGACACCCCGATACTGGCGTATCCTGATTTTGAGGAGTTTATACTGGATGCGTATGCAAGTTTCGATACAATCGGGGCAGTATTATCACAGAAGGACACGTATGGTAGAGAGAGAGTGATCGCGTATGGATCTCATAAAATGAACAAACACGAGCTTGGATATTGTGTTACAAGGAAAAAACTGCTAGCAATTTATTATTTTACGCAAAATTTTAAACACTTCTTATACTGTAAAATATTTTTACTAAGAACTGATCATAAAGCTATTACCTTTATTCTGAATACGAAAAACCCAATAACACCGCAATTTCAAACGTGGATAAATTTTCTTAGTAGTCTGGATATGAGAATGGAATATTGGAAAGGAGGAAAACATTCAAATGCAGATGCAATGTCGTGAAATTCTTGTGAATTATGTAGTCAGTGTCAAACAATGCACGAAGAAGCTAAAAAAGGAAAGATTAAAACACGAAGCTTGGTTTTAAACGAAGAATCAAAAGAGTTCAAGTGGCAGAAAGATAATTACTAAATAAATCAGATGGAATAAATTTGATAGAATTCATAAATTACCAATAAATGGGAATAATGTTGTTATTAATAATCGTTGTTATTGTTAATAAAAGTTTAATTAAAAATGTTTTGAAATTGTAATTTTTTAAATCGTTAAAAACGAACTTTCCCATTTGTACACCTAATATTTATAAAAATCAATTGTTATTTTTTTGATAACCATAGAATATTTATCCTAAAAATCCGTCCACAATCTTGATTTAGTCGCTAATTAGGTGGCCGGCTCTGACCACAGGGTTGTTTATGTTATTTGTTTCTGAGAAATGAACTTATATTAATAAAAAATAATTAATTTATTTTTCATTAAAAGATTGCCAGAAGCCAGTTGTAAAAAAGTATTGCAGCCGATACGAAAAGTCCATCGTCAAAAAGGTTTATTATCAAGTTCTTCGAGGCTGTGAATGTTTGAAGAAAATTAAAATCATTAAAACAAAAGTTTGTAAGTGAAATTTAATTTATTAATAAATCAAATTATTTATTAATAAAACAGTTTGTCCAAAGTATGTTAAAAAAGTAAAAAGTCAATGTAAGAAACATTCTGCAACCGGTCTGATCGTTTACGAAAAACATTATCAAGTCGGTTGTAAATGCAAAAAGAAGAGAATTCACAAGAAAAAAGTCTGCAGTAAGAAAGATTATTTTAGATAAAATATAAAAACAATTATCTATTCAGAATGTCCAAAGTCATCGATGAGTAAACCAAATTGCAAAGGAAAATCCTTTCAAATTCGCAAAGCTTTCTACAAATTAGTAAAGAAGAAATGCAAACGGTTTATAAAATTAATAAAAAAGTCATTAAAATGTCCCAAAAAGATCAAAATCTCATCAAAATGTCACCAAGAATCGGGAAGACTCGTCAAATATAAAACGTTTTTTATTTTAAAACATTGTAAATGTATTCCAATTACAAAAATTATCAAACAAGGAGATTGTCGTAAGAAAACAATTCTTCAATTTTAAAATGTTTTTAACAGGTTTTTCCTCTAAGATTGTAAACATAAATTGGGAAAGAAGATCGTCAAATGTGATTCTTTGCAAAACAAATGGCTCCACATTAACGTTGAATATTTTCTTAATAAAAAAAGTAAACGATGTCGAAAGAAAAGAATCATCAGAAAACGACCAGTTTGTTAGTTTTTATTTTATTTTATATTCATATGTAAAACGAAATATGTTGTTATATCATTCTTTTAGACTGCCACAAAAAAATCGTCCAGAGAAAGAAATGCAATCTTGTCACAAATAAACGAAAAATCGTTCAAATATTTTTTATAAGAAAAAATTGTAAATGTTTAAAACGGAAGAAAGTTATTCTTGTACGTTGTGGTTGTCCGAAATTCCGACCGAAAATCTCGAAATATTGCGACAAATCCAAAGGACATTTGGTTACATTGACTCTCTACAAAAAGTGGAAAGAGATCGCTAATAAATGTGTTAAAATAATTAAGAAAAAAATTACTCCAATTTGTAAATTTATGTCATATATTATATATAATTCATATATTTTATGTTTGTAGATTGTAAAAGAGGCATTCGTTTATATAAATCAAAGTGCAATGGAAAGTATTATAATGAAAAAATAGTGAAAAAGTATAAAAATCAAATAACATGTTCTTGTAAAACACGAATTACTCAAAAGAAGCGCAATTGCCGTAAGATTTTTGTTTTTTTTACTAAAGTATCTTTATTCGAAATATTTATTTACAAAGTTAAAGAAATTTTAATAAATAATACTAAAAATATGTCAAATGAACTTTGAAATGCTTCTTGCCCACAAAAATTCTTTTTGGTGTAATGAACGGCTGGCCGATAATCCATGTATGGTGTTCAAAATTACAGGAAAATCGTTTACCGGTATTACCGCATTATATTATGCATTTACCGGTTATTACCGCTAAATTAGTTATCTGAAAATAAATCTTATTTAACAATGCATAAATACAAATAAATATATTGGTAAAGCAACAAGACAATTAAAAATCCTCAAATTTTATTTCAAAAAATTAGTTTATATTTGTTTCAGTCTTTAGTTTCAAAAAATATCCTTTTAAGAAACATAATGCATCGATCATATTATCGCCAAGGTTTGGTCTTATTTTTGTAACAAATAAGCCAGCTGCTGAAAACGCCCTCTCTGATTCAACAGTTGTTGGACGGATGTTTTGTAAGATATGGAAAATTTTTAGAATAGTTGGACCTAATATATTTTCTTCGATGAAATAATCCACTTCACTTTGAATGACTT